>CM031239.1:901423257-901711692 GCA_018340775.1 Taxus wallichiana var. yunnanensis
TTTTGCACTTAAAAACCTTAAATAGTTAGGATAAGATCACATCCTTTTAAGGTGCTATCCATCTCTCCAAAAATCTGAGTAACAAAGGGTCAGTTAGATTTCCTCCCTAGCTACAAAATGATACACATTTATGATCTATCTACCTCTAAGCTCCTTGTTTAATCTGTGTTATTGCTTGGCTTGAAAGGGAGAACGAATTTGGATACCAACAGTTCATTCTCAAGTAATTCCATTTGATGTAGTAAATCTAATGTGTAAAGATCAACTGAAATAGTCATTTTTCCCTCATGTCCATAAACAAGTTTTTATGGTGAATTTCCAACTGATCTTTTAGGAGTCACTCTATCAAGAAAAATTGTTGAATTTAACATCGATACCAAATAATTTTGATGTCATTGAGTGTTCTTCGATGATCTTAAAAATATTTTTATTAGTTCTTTGATCTAATCTATTACCTTATGGGTAATAATTAGACAAACTACTCAAATAAATATCATGTTTGACAACCCAATCTAATACCTTTACACCAAGATATGCTAAGGAATTATCTGAAAAGATAATTTCTCGAACATCAAATCTATAAGCTATACCTTCATAAAATGATAAGATTGAAGTCTCATTATCTTCTTTCAAGGATACTAATTAAGTCGAACATGTGAAATAATCCATGGAAGTCAAGATCCACTTGTATCCTTGTGATGAAGGTGGATTTATCATGCTAATGAAGTCAAGACCCCATTTTATGAAAGGTTGATCTATTGTAATATGTTGTAAGGGTAGCGATGCTAAACATTCTTTTCCAACAAAGAATGCACATCTCTTACATTTTTTAATCCATTCAAAGCAGTGCTTGAATATGTTGGGCCAACAGTAATCATATTTCATAATATTTAAGGTTGTTGTAAGTGCTGAGAAGTGACCTCCTGCAGGTCCTTCATGAAACTCGGATAATAATTGCTTCATTCTATCATAATCAATACATCGCATAAAAATTCCATTTATATCCCTTTTGAACAACACATCATCAATGAAAACATAACGTATAACTTGTAATTTGAAATATATTCATTTATTATTATCCATACCTTCCAGATAAGTATCATGTTCCAAGTATTTAATAAATTTAGTCATCCAACTTAATCTTTGAACCTTTGGATTGAGTTCTGGTTGCTGATTTTAAGGATGCGATAACATTTATGATTGTTGATACGAGATTACAATATATTGTGATGAATTGTTTGATTCTCGCAACCTATTATTTTTCTATATCAGCAATCATATTTTCACATAATCCCTTACCTCAGATTGTTTTTATAATATAGATATGAACATCATATTCCATAACATTTGTAATCCAACCTTCTCTTTTTCATTTAGTTCTTTGTTTAGAAATAACAGGTTTAACACTTGGATGAGAGACTAAAATATGTATCTTATTATTGGAAAGCATGTACTTGAAATTCTTTAATCCTCTAACTACAACAAGTACTTGTTTTTAAAGAAAAGTGTACCTTGTCTCGTAGTTAAGAAAACTCTACCCAAAGAAAGCAATTGGTTGTTCAATATTTTTGTCATTAACTTGAATTAATATGTCTAAAATGGTTTTAGATTCTACAAGTGCATAAATCATTAAATACTTATCAAAATTTTGATTCACCAAAGTAGGAGCTTGTGAAATAGCTATCTTTATAGCTTCAAATCCTTTTCTTCCTTCGATGGTCTAAGAGAAAGTTTTATCTTTATTTTACATAGTTGTTAATGGTTTAACCAATGCTGCAAAATATGGAACAAATCTTCCAACAAATTTTATTTTTCTAAGAAAAATTTGTAATGCTTTCTTATGCTGAGGCAAGGATAACTATGAAATTTCTTTAATTATGAAAGGATCAATAGCTAAACCTTGTCTAGACACAATATTTCTAAGTAATTTACCTTGATAGACTGAAAAGATAGACTTATTGGGATTCATACTATTCCAAAATCTCTGCAAAGATGAAAATTCTACCTTAGATGCATAAGATGATCATCATATTTCTTCAAAATTACAGTAACATCATCTAAATAAAATAGTATGCATTTATTTAATAGGCCAAAATCCATGCCCATTGCACGTAGAAACATTACACAAACATTAGAAATTCCAAAAGGCATTATTTTGTAAGCATAAGTACCTGAATTTTTGGTTAAGACTATTTTGTATATGGATTGTTCACACAAAAGAATCTTATTGTATCTCGATATAACCATCTAAAAGGGATAGCATGTCTGAACTTGAAAATGTTCTTAAAATCTGATCCATATTAGGAAGTGGATAATGATCTTTTAATGAAGCTTCGTTAAGATCTCTAAAGTCCACAAATAGTCATATTTCTCCATTCTTTTTCTGAACAGGAGCAATATTAGCTATTCAACTTGAATGCTTAACTAGAAATATAATTATTGATTCAATCATCTTAGATAACTCTTTTCTCCTCAAGGGTTCAATCTTAGGATTTACAGGCCTTTGTTTTTACCTAACTAGTTTAGATTTTGGTTGTAACTCTATATTATGTTGAGATAAAATAGAATAAAATCCTCTTGGATCTTTCTATTTCCAAAAAAATATCATTGAATTATTTGCATTGATTAATGAAAGACTATTTTTCAGCTAAGGAACATATCTTTCTAATAAATAACTACTTTTTCATTATCAACTAAGATCTCTTTGTAGTTATCTATGTGAGTTGAGATCTTTCCTTTGTCCTTTCTTATTTGATCATCAAAACAAATATGTCCTCTACTGTGACAAGTCCTTGAGGTATCTTATTTATATTCAATTTGAAAATATGGTCACCATATAAATGATGAAGTTTTTCTTGGTTAACTACAGAAAATTCAGCTTCTTGTTGCAGAAATATGCATATTTTCTCATCATCTTCAAAACTTGCCAGTTTTCTTCATTATCGACACTAAAGGTCTGATAATCAGTTTTATATATGGTTGTACTTTGTTGTTTTCAATCTGTTCTAGCACTTCAAAGCTAGCACCAACTACTGCAAGTTTGTCTGCATGTTTGTTTTTAGATCTTGAAATAGAATATATATTAATAACATCAAAAATCATCCATTAAGTCTAAAACTCTATGATTGTAAGATTTCAACAATGAATTCTTACACACATTAATTTTTTTACTTGATTAATCACTAACTCTGAATCACCAAAAACTTGTAACATGTTGATACCTTTTTTAGCCCATTAGTAGGCCATGAATTAATGCTTCATATTCAACTACGTTACAAGTACATGAGAATTGTAGACTTAGAGCTAAAAATACCTTTCATTTGTAGGGGAAGTAAACATCAAACCTACACCTTGTCCTTTTTTTTCTTTGCTCCATCGAAATGAAGCTTCCATAAGTTTTTCTATTTTGGACAACAAGGGTATTGGTACATTTTCTTCATGAAAACAATAAACATGAAATAAATCTTCTTCTTCTTCATTGAATGGATCATAGAAATTTTCCTCTTAAGTTTTCTCATCCATAAACATATAATAAACACAATCTAATGCAAAAATATGAGTTGTTACATCAAAACCAAGATGATTTATGGCTGCATTATTTTCTACATTATTTGAAGCATGAGGTTCAATATGAAATCTAGAAAAAGGATCTTAATTGATTGTAAATTTAGCTCTATACATTGTAGTGAAGAACATAAATGACCAATCAAGAAATATAACCCCCTATCTTTGCTGTAAATACCTTGATAAACATAAAGAAAAGTAGGGAGGTAAATCTACAATGGTTACTGTTAGTACAAAATCACAGCACAATTGAATGTCTGCAACTCTATGGGTTGTGACTCTTAGTGTGATTGCATAACATGGAGCCTTTTCCAAACTATGGGAATTTGCAATTGGGAAACCTCTCTGGATGAAGGATGGTTCCTATTCCTCTATTCAAGTGACCACATAAAATTTGCAGAGGATCCATTCTAAAATCTATTCTAACTTGCCAAGAAGACAAGGTTAAGAAGATGCAAGAAATTAAACCTAAACTAACAGAGGTTATGCACCAAAGGAATGTTGAACACCGATTTTTCTATTAAACACAAACCATTAAAATGTAATACATCCACCATGCACAGATAACCAATATTGTAATGAAATATCGTAAAGTCAATGAACAAAAGAGAGGGTTGAAATCATCCACAAACATGTATTATTGCTTCAAAAATCAATACAAAACATTACAATGGCCAAAAGGTAAAAAACTTGCATTACAATCTTAATGGAAGGCTCAAACTCCATGAATTTGTTTGCAACCAGAAAATAAGGGAGGGTGCAAAACCAAAATGACCTACCCTTTACAATGATCCAAGCTCTTACCTTTATAGATGAAGCGAAGAGAGGAGAAGGAAAGGAGGCATAAAATCTGATTTGGAAGCTCAACCACCATCCATCAATTCCTGTAAATCCTCTTACAATCTGTCAAGTCTAGCTCTCCATGTCTATCAAATATGGATAGTTGAAGAAGGAAGAATGGCAAATCAAATCAAATCTGGATAGTTGAAGCAATCAGATCATACATTAATTGTAGGAAATGCATTTTCCTATTTTCACCCACCTAACTGAAATCTGTAAACCAGATTAAATTACAAAAACAAGACGGAGCTTGCTGTGATTTTATTGATATAAAATGAAGCATTACAACCAAAAGAGAGAGCTGCAATATTTATAGATATTGGACAGCTTCTATCTCTTCCACAATACATGGAACAAATCTCCTAAATAAAGCAAATATGCAGAAATAGCATATTTCCCCTAAAAAGCTTCTACATGAAATCATCCGAGAACAATATTCTAACTAAAGAACATCCTCCACAATCTAAGGGATGATAACAACACACTAACAACTAAGCTAACTAAAGTAATTAAATAATTACTTTATTATAATTACACATTAATCCACATATGGTGAATTAAGTGTTAGATTATTTCTAACATTCCCCCTTAATTCATCATATTCTGAAGTGAACAGAGAGAAATACTCTGATGCCTCAAATTTGGGACGTGCAAGAGATTTTGTTAAGATATCTGCATGCATGCCGATGTTCTCTTTCGGGCAATGTCAAGCTGAATGTTGTTGTTCTGAACTTGTTCATGAATGAAATGTACTTGCACCTCAATGTGTTTGGTGCGTTCATGAAAAACTGGATTCTGAACAAGTTTTATTACTCCTTCATTGTCTACATGTAGGATTGTTGGATGATCCTGTGGAATTCCCAATCCTTCAAGTATCCGTCTGAGCCAAATCACTTCACAGATAGCTCCTCCTGTTGCATGATATTTTGCTTCTGTGGAAGACCTTGAAACACAATTTTGTTTCTTTCTCCCCCATGAAATAGGTCCAGATCCCAAAAAGAACACAAATCTTGAAGTGGACTTCCTATCATCAACATTCCCTGCATGATCTGAATCATATATCCTATCAAGAAGAAGTTATCATTCTTCTTGTATTCTAGGCCAAAGTCCATGGTTCCTCTGATGTATCTCAGTACCCTCTTTGCTACTTTCCAGTGACAAACCCTTGGTTCTTGCATAAATCGAGAAAGATAACTGACTGCATAGCTGATATCTAGCCTAGAATAAGTTAAGTAAATGAGACTCCCAATCAATGTCAATAAAGAGTAACATTTACTTGTTCTGATGGATCTATATGAGACAATTGAAGCCTTGTCTCCATAGGTGTAGCCATTGGTATACTATCCATCATTCTAAATTTCTCGAGCATTGTCTTGGCATATTTTAGTTGAGTAACAAAGATGTGATTTTCCTTTTGCCATACTTCAAGTCCAAGACAATAATGAAGAAGCCCGAGATCTGTCATGTCGAATGATCGATTTAGATCTTCCTTAGTTGTTTCAATCATCTTCACCGAACTTCCAGTGATGACTAGATCATCGACATATACTACTATGATCACTATCTCCCCCCCTTTATTTTTGAGATAGAGATTAGGATCATATGGACTTATTTTGAATCCATGTTTGATGAGATGCTCATCAATCTTTATGTACCATGCCCTGGGAGCCTGTTTGAGACCGTACAATGACTTTATGAGTCTACATACCTTTCCTTCTTTACCTGGTATGACAAAACCTTCTGGTTGAGTCATGTAGACTTCTTCCTGTAAATCCCCATTGAGAAATGCACTTTTTACATCCATTTGATGAACTTTCCAACAAAATTGTGCAACTAAAGAAAATATCATCCTTATTGTTTTGATCTTAGTCAAGCAGTGTGAATGTTTCTTCATAATCAATGCCTTCTTTTTGTGCATAACCCTTAGCTACCAATCTTGCCTTGTATTTATCAATGCTTCCATTTGATTTGTACTTTGTTTTAAATATCCATTTGCAACCTATTTCCTTCTTCCCTGGTGGAAGATCTGTAAGTTTCCATGTATTATTCTTAATCAAAGAGTTGAATTCTGAATTCATAGCATCTAACCAAGGTTTTGACTGTTGGGCATCTTGAACTATAGTGGGCTCACTTGATTCAATTACTGTACTCATTAAGGCTAAGTTTACCTCATTTTGAGTCATACTACGAGTTCTAGGTCCTGAAGTGGATGTGTTAGGATCACTATCCAACTTAGCATCTCGAATTAGATTAGTATACCACTTAGGCATACGTTTAGTTGTTCCTGTAGATGGAGGAGTTGAATTATCCTCATCATCATTATCTTCATCAAGAACATATTCTATTTTCTTAGTAGGATTGTTTTGTGAGTTTATGGAAGGAGCATTTGCTTCTTTATTTTCAAAAAACTCAACATCTCTACTTGTGAAAATTTTTCTTGTTTTTGGATCCATTAACCTGTATCCCAAGGCTTCATCACTGTATCCCAAGAATATAAGTTGTTCTGATTTCATATCAAGTTTAGTTCTCTTTTTCTTAGGAATGTGCATACTTGCCTTGCATCCAAAAACTCTAAGGTGTTTTATAGATGGTTTGTTCCCTGACCAAGCTTCTTGTGGTGTTATTCCATCAAGTGTGGAAGTGGGAACTCTATTCAACAGATAAACTATTGTTTTTACTGCTTCTGCCCAATATGTTTTACTCAAGCCTGAATCATCGATCATACACCTTACCATATCCATTATAGTTCTATTTCTTCTTTCAACAACACCATTTTGTTGTGGTGTATATGGAGGTGCCATTTGCCGATGAATTCCATGTGTTTCCAAAAAAGCTTTGAACTCATTACTGGTGTATTCACCCCCTCGATCTGAGCGGAGTGTTTTTATTTTCTTACCAGTTGCATTTTCACAAGCTACTTTGAATTTCTTGAAAGTTTCAAAGGCTTGGTATTTGGTGCGAATGCAGTATACCCACATTTTTCGTGAGTAATCATCAACAAAGAGCATAAAATATTGAAACCCTGAATGACTAGGTCTCATAGGTCCGCATAGATCGGTATGCACCAGATCAAGTTTACCACGGGCCCTGAATGTACTGCTTTTCTGAAAAGAAGCTCTATGTTGTTTTCCTGCCAAACAATTTGTGCACTTGTCTGTATTTTTCTTGAAATTTGGCAGTCCTCTTACCATATTATTTTTTCGAAGTGTTTCAAGATAGCCAAAACTTACATGGCCAAATCTTCGATGCCACAATTGTGCCGATGATGTATCCTTAGCTACAAGGGCCTGATTTTTGGTTTGAACAAAATCCAACTGAAACATACGACCTACACCAGAAGCTCGTGCAACAATGTTGGAGTTTTTAGACTTATCTTTGATTAAACACATCTTCTTTCCATCTGTACAATCAAAATCCACTTTTAAGTTGTGCTCCAAAAGCTGACTTACTGAAAGTAGATTCTTTGTCAATCCAGGAACATATAGAACATCTCTTATTGTGCACTTTCTTGATCCAAGAGGTAAGGAGATGTTTCCAATTCCTTGTACTTTGTATGATGAATCATCACCCAACGAAACAGAGTCTTTGTTAGGTGTATTCTTTAACTCTAAGAACCAATCATTTCTCCCGGTCATATGTCTTGTTGCTCCTGAGTCAACATACCAAATTGCCTGTGGTGAATTGATTTCTTGAGTTGATTGTGCAGAAAATAGGAAGTCCTCATCTGGTGAGTTATCTTCTTCTTCAGCAATGTTTCCGTGCTGCGGTGTTTTCTTTTTCCAGTTACTTTTCCTTTGTCCTTGTTGTTTGTTTTGATAACCTTGACTAGATTGTTGAAAATTTGGCTTCTTTCCACTATATGAACCCTTCTGAAATGTGTTATACTAACAATCTTTTAAGTCATGTCCTTTTCTGCCACAAATTTGACACTGCTTTTCTGAGTGTTCCCTTGATTATTCTATTGAGAATGTTGCTTGTGTTGCTTACCAGTTGTATGAATCTGTTTCTTTCCCTTATGGAATGAAGAGAGGGCTTGTTCCTCATCTTCTACAGGTTTGTTCATGGACTCTTCCTGTTGTAACATGTTCACTAACTCTTCAAAACTTGTAGTTGGACCCATAATGTTGAGAGTTGTGACAAATATTTTGTATGAGGCTGGTAAAGCTCTCAATACAATAGGGACAAGAGATTCATTAGTGACCTCTACTTCCAAAGCTTGGAGAGATGATCTCAATATAGCAACATGCTTTAGAAAACCTTCAATAGACTCATTAGAATTCATTTTGAGACAATGGAGTTGTGTTTGTAATTGCAAAATAGCATTTTTGTTCTTAGCTTCATATACAGTTGCTAGTTTATCCCATGCTTCTTTTGTAGTTGTTGCTTGATGAATATGAGGTTGTACATCATCAGTTACACCAAATAGAATTATAATTTTTCCTTTTGATTAGCATGATCAAACACATGTTGTTGAGCAATATCATTTTCTGGTCTCATTATCGAGCCATCAACGACACCAATTATGTCCTCAAACTCAAGTTGAGTTTTAATTTTCATTTTCCATGCAACATAATTATCTCCTCAGGAGTTGTGAATCAGCAAAAATAATTTGGGCACATTGTTAGCCATTTGTGCATGAAAGAAAAGAGAGATAGAGAATCAAACATGAAACAAATCCCCTCAAATCAGTACACACCCCCCCAAAAAAATTGATTTTTATTGAGTGTGGGCTCCTTTTTGGCCTTTTACAATGATTTTTGGCACTATCAGCCATTTTTACAAACATCTTGTAAATAGAAAAAGAAAATTGCACCCCCCTTCTTGTTTACGAAAAATTAATATTTTCACAATTTTTTTAAATTTTTGGGCACTTTGGCCTCTTTTCCCTTACAAATTTAGTTTTGGGATCTTTGGCCTCTTTGACTAGACCAAAGCGTAGAGCTCAAAAAACACACACTTTAAAAAAAAACGGCACCTCAATCCGAGGTACCAGTTGAAAGTTATGACCGTTTTAAAATTATTTTTCCAGGCCCCTTTCCAAAAATGGAATTTTTTTTTATTCTTCTAATTTTTTCACATCGTCCAAAAAAGGAATTTTTTTAAAAACATTTTTAACGCAGAAAACGCGGGTCTGACTTACGCATGCGTGCAACTTCATTTCCTCCGTCATCATCCTTGTTTCCTTCGCCGCCCTTTCACCTTTAAAGGCTCTCTTACGCTCTATTCTGCAAGGTCACATAGGAATTGCTTGTAGATTGAAGATCACACAAGATCAGTATCCAACTCATTTTTTTTTTTTGCAGGTGTGAAGCTGTCAGGTAAATCCGTAGGTCTGCAAGGTGAATTCACAGATATATGCAAATACCGCAGCTGCATACAGGTTGCAGATCGGTGGTGGATGTTTCTTTTTTTATTAAAAATGAAACCTACACACCAAACCCGAATAGTGGTGCCTCCAAAATTGGGGGTCCACTAAATTAAATCACACTAAACGGGATCTTTGAATTAGAGAGAAAGAAAAAAAAAATTGTATATAGTTCATATGCAATGAATGAAGATAAAAAAATTGATACAATCACTTTGTTACCAATCTTGGAGGTGTTTCTGTACTGTTGCTTTTGTTGCTGCTGGGTGTGTGGAGAAGGGGCAGGGGCTGTGAAGAGGCTGGGGGCATCTATGGCTCCTCCTAGCTCAAGCTTCTAGTCCTCCTTCCTCAAATCTTCTAACACTTCCTCAGCAATTATCTACAACCTTAACTCACCTGCTCTAATACCAAATGAAATCTGTAAACTAGATTAAATTACAAAAACAAGGTGGAGCTTGCTGTGATTTTATTGATATAAAATGAAGCATTACAACCAAAAGAGAGAGCTGTAATATTTATAGATATTGGATAGCTTCTATCTCTTCCACAATACATGGAACAAATCTCCTAAATAAAGCAAATATGCAGAAATAGCATATTTCCCCTAAAAAGCTTCTACATGAAATCATCCGAGAACAATATTCTAACTAAAGAACATCCTCCACAATCTAAGGGATGATAACAACACACTAAAAACTAAGCTAACTAAAGTAATTAAATAATTACTTTATTATAACTACACATTAATCCACATATGGTGAATTAAGTGTTAGATTATTTCTAACACTAACCTTTTCAAAATTAGATTGTAAGGATTCCACAATGTAGAGGATGCTGAGACCTTTCCAACGGTACCAAATTTGTGGAATTTTGAGCACTAGATCGAAAGTTATGCCCATTTGAAAATTTGAATCGAATCCATACAAAAATGGCAAAAAAAAAATTTTGCAAAACAGATCCATGGGCCCAAAATTCACTTTAACACATTTTTCAAAAAAATCAAAAATTATAAGAAACCTCCCGTAGGCCCGAAATCCACTTTAGCCAAAAATCTCCTCAGGCCCAAAATTGAAATTGCACTTTTTGAGAAAGTTACAAAAAATGCAAAGTTCCCCGATGGACCCCGCTTCCCGCATCGACAAAGGCCCGATATGTGGCTTCTTTGGGGTCGGCGGAGGTGAAAATTACTTTTATACTTTATTCCTTTTCAAAACAAAAGCCAAAAATCAAAATTTCCTCCGACAACCTACTTCTCTCTTTGACTTGAAACATGGCCATGTGTCCCTTTACGAGCCATAGGCATTTTTTCCTTTTATTTGGCGCAAAGATGCTCCACGGGCTCGCGGGCCCGCAATTGTAAATTGTGATTTTTAAGGAAAAGTACAAAGTGCCAAGATATCTCCCAGTGCCCACTAGTCTAATCTTCCCATTGGTGAAAAGTCTTCCCAGGACCGCAGCCCGCTTTTGGCAAAAAAATCCTTCCAAGGCCCATCGGCCCATAACTTGCAAAATATGAGGAGTTAGAAGGAATTATTTATATTTTTGGAAAGGGGAAGAAATTTACTATTTGATGGAAATGATTTCAGGGGACCTTAAGTTCTTAAAATATATAAAAATTCAGATTGAAGCACAAAAGAGGGAAACATGGTGTTAGTTGACCAAAAATAAATGTGATCCTATTTTGGTCAACAATTTGGTGACTCATGGGGGGACATCTACCTGCTAGATGAGATGATCCATGGCCTTGAAGCATCCATTGGGCATGTTTTCTACCTGGTAATTACAAATCTAGTCTGGAATTTCCTTCTCACTACATGCACTCTTATCTTTTTAAGAAAATCTTGGATTCAAGATTTGTGAGAGTAGAGAGTTTTTTCAAAACCTAGAAACTTCTCTCTCATTTGATTTTCTACAAACATGATCTATTGGAGTGCAATGAAAACATCCAGACCTACTCCAATATGGATACTCTGTAGATTTAATTTCTTGTGGCCACAAGTCTCTTCCATGAGTGAGATGAACTATATACAAGCATACACCAGAAGCAATAGAGCATGTGCACCAACACTTAGGGAAATTGAAACCTAAACTATAACAAGACAATGTGCATACACACTTGGAGAAATTGGAAAACTAGGCTAATATTTATAAGGGTGAGAAATTATCCCTTTAGTATCGTTGTGTTTGGTAAATCCCATTGATTGAATCTGCAATTCTTCACCATCCAATGTAGATAATTGGAAGGAATTTCTACTTTTACATCATGTGACATGTAGGGGCCACTCCAAATGGCATCAAACTTGGAATGCCTTCCTAGGTTTTCCCGATCCGCATCCCACTTTAGAACTAAGTACCCCTCTTCAAAGTTTCTTGTTCTTATTTTCTTATCAAACCATCTTTTGACTAAGGCTTGATCTTTTCCATGGTCTGCACTTGCATGTTCTCTTGTTTCTTCTAGTTCCATTAACTCTGCATACCTGATTTCAATGGGTTCAAACTCAGACAACTGCAGCTACTTCATGAGTTCCAATGTGGGAAGCTCTAATGATATAGGCAACACTACCTCTTTCCCATAGACCATCTTGTAGGGAGAATTACCTGTAGATATCTTGGGTGTGATCCTATCAGCCCATAGAGCTGATTTGAGATTTGTGTGCCAAGTTCTCTTATTTTCATCAAGAGTCCTTCTGATAATTCTTAGTAGGTTCTTGTTTGTGGACTCTTCTTGGCCATTACCTTGAGGGTAATAGTTTGATGAAGTGTTGAGGTATACACCATTCTTGACAGCCCATTCGTGATCCTTGTACCAAGGAATGCCAATGCATTATCTGATATGATAGTGGTAGGGACTCCAAACCTAGTGACTATCCCTTCATAGAAATCCAAGATATTGGATTCATTTTCCTCCTTAAGTGCCACTACTTTAGTCCACTTGGTGAAATAGTCTTGTTGCTATAAGTATCCACTTGTGGCCTTGACTTGAATTTGGGTTAATCACTCCAATGAAGTCTAATCCCCATTGCATGAATGGCTGATCTACTGAAATTGGACGAAGGGGCAGGGCTACTAACTTTTCCTTCCCTGTGAAGAATGCACACTTCTTGCATTTCTTGATCCATGAGTAGCAATCACTAAACATCGTAGGCCAATAGTAACCAACTTTCATGATTTTGAGAGTTGTTACTTGAGGAGCAAAGTGGCCTCCTACTTCTCCATCATGGAACTCATGCAACACCCTCTCAATTTGGCCTGTCCCAATGCACCTCAATAGAACACTATTGATGTCCTTCTTGAACAAGACACCACCAATAAGCACATATGGGATGGCTTGTAATCTGAAGTATCTCCTCTTTTCTTTATTCCATTCTAGAGGGCACAAACCTATTTGGAGATAATGCACCAAGGCTTGAGTCCAACATGGAATGGGTGCATCATTAGCTTTACTTTCTTGATCATTTTGTAGTAGTAGGAAACCTCTTCTTCTCCTTTTTGACTCATCATGTGGTTTAGAAGCAAGCTGCTCACACAAACCTTTGCCATAAACCAGCTTGGTCACTTTTATTTCAATGTCATATTCCATTACACGGGTGATCCAACCTACTCTCTTCTCATTCAAGTCCTTGTTTAGGAGAAAGTCCTTGACACCAGCATGAGACACTAACAGTTGGATCTTGTTGTTTGAGACCAAGTGTTTGAACTTCTTCAAACTCCTAATGACAGCAAGGACATGCTTTTCAATAAAAGAATACCTTACTTCGTAATCTTCTAGGATCTAACTGAAGAATGTTATGGGCTGCTCTGATCCTTCTCTATTCAGTTATACCAAGATAGCTGAGATTGTTTGATCCTCCAAAAGCATACAACATGAAGTCCTTTGAGAAGTTTGGGTTGATAAGAGTTGGAGCTTGTGATATTACATGCTTGATGGCTTCAAAACTCTCTTTTCCTTCTGGTCCATTTAAATGCAAGACTCTTCTTCAACATCATTGTTAAAGGCTTCACAAGAGTGGAAAAATCAGGCACAAATATGTGAACAAATTTTATTCTTCCCAAGAAGCTTTGGAGATATTTCTTATGTTGTGGAAATGGAAGTGTTCGGATGGATTCAACTCTTTCAGGATCAATTGTTAACCTTCTCTTGAGATAATGTGGCCCAAAATTTTCCCTCATGTGCCAAGAATACACACTTCTTTGGATTCAATGACACTCTAAACCTTCTACACCTTTGAAATACCTTTCTTGAGGTGGAAGATATGGTCTGAAATATTCTTTGAGAAGACGGTGATATCATCTAGATACACCAAAACTATCTTGTTGATTAAGCCTTTGAATTCCATGTCCATAGCTCGCTGAAATGTTGCTTTGACATTTGATAGTCCAAATGGCATCTTCTTATAAGCATATGTACCCCATTTGTGGTGAAGGTTTTCTTGAACTGATCTTCTTCTTTCACCATTATCTAGTTATATCCTGAGTATCCATCTAACAATGAAAACCTCTTAGAGCCAGCTACAACCTCGTAAGATTTTCTCCATCGATGGAAGTGGGTAGTGATCTTTGAGTGATGCTCTGTTTAGATCACGAAGTCTACACACAATCTGATTTCTCCATTTATTTTCCTCACAGGCACCAAGTTTGTAACCCAACTTGAATGCTTGATAGGGAAGATGATGTTGGCCTCAATTATCTTGTTCAACTCTTTTCTCATGAGAGGTTCAATGTGAGGGTTTACTGGCCTTTTCTTCTATCTGAAAGGCTTGGATTCAAGTTTTAATTCAATTGTATGCTCAGCCAATCTTGGGTTGAAACCTCTTAAATCCTTATAAGTCCATGTAAAGACATCTGGGAATTCTTGACAAAGTTGAAAAATTCAACTTTCTCTTATGGAGTACTTACTTTCCCAATTTGCAATGTCTTTCCTTCATCTACTGAAATGGGCTCTGAATCTTCACCCTTTACTTGAATGTTTTCCTTTTCCTTCCGAAACTGATCATTTGGGTTGAAGATTGACTCCAAGGTCACAAGACCTTTTCGTAATTTTTAGTTCTCAACTACACCACTTGGTCACCATACTACTTGTTCCAATTTGTCTTGGTTTCGGAGGAGAACTCATCTTCTTCTTGTAGAAAATTGATAATTTTCTGATCATTCTCGAAGACTTGTCAACTTGTGTTATTATCTGGGACAGCTGGCCTCACAACCACCTTGATATGAGGTCAAGATTTCTCACTTTTGATACTTTCTACAACATCAAATGCTTGCCCCAATTGTTGCCAGTCTGTCTGCTGCTTCATTCTTCTTTCTTGGAATGGAATTGATGCTAAAAGCTTCAAAATATTCAATGAGATCCCATACCCTATTTTTATAGCTCCTGAGTAGGTCATTATTTGTAGCATGTTTTCCTCTAACTTGGTTCACAATCAGCTCACTATCACCAAATATTTGTAGATTCTTAATGCCTCTCCTCCTGGCCCAATGAAGTCCATGAATCAAAGCCTCATACTCAACTATGTTGTTTGAGAAAGAAAACTAGAAGTGAAAAGATGAGTAATATCTTGTGCCTTGAGGTGAAACAAGCATAGCTCCTCCTCCTACACCTTGTCTACTTCTTGAGCCATCAAAGAATAATTCCATACCTCATTATCATCCTTGTGGTTTGGCTTGGTGATGCTAGGGAGAGGATGATTCTCTTCATGCAAGCAATAGACTCCTAATTCAGATTCTTCCATTTCTTTGTAAGGGTCAAAAGCATGCCTCTTGTTCACCCATTCATCAAGGGTCAAGTCTGGAATACATCCAACCTTGGTATCAGCTTCATGGGTGCTTGGATAATCTTCTTGATCAAAGGTTGAACAATTTGCATTGATTGGACTCGGTGTATGAGGCTCAATATGGAAGTTTGCAATAGGCTCAGATCTGATTGTAGCCTTAGCTCCATACCTTGTTCTGAATAACATGTGTGACCAATCAAGACAAATAACCTCCAATTTTAGCAGTGAAGTCTCTTGAAAAACACAATGCAAAGTGTGGTGGCAAGTCTATGACTGATACATCTTGCAAGATGGTCACATTGGGACATGCATGTAATGTGAGGCTCAAATATTTGATTACTCCAACCATTGTTACTATTGTACCATCCAATTGTACCACACCTTTGGAAATGACTTCATATTGAAGACCTAATTGATCAGCTATTTGTTTTGGCATCACAGAGCTACTTTCTCCAAGAATCAATCATGTAATTATGCACCAATTTATCTCCAATGATCAATGAGATATAGAATGGTGGGGGCTTCAAATTTTTACCTTGTTGTCCTCCATGATTTCCTTCAGGATGAGCTACATTGGTAAGAAATTTCTCTTGCTGATTGGGTGACTGATTTGATGTTGACCAATTTTCCATAATGAATTGCAATAGGTCTCTTTTTCTTGGGATAGCCAATGACTCCCACATTGAGATGTTTACATTTGTCCTCTTCATCTGCTCAATGATGTTGAATGGAGATGAGCTATCTCTCTATTTCCCTTTTCCTTGCATATTCTTCTCTTGCACATGGGTTGTTACAACTGAACTTGAGTTGGTCTAGAGGGTGGCTTGGGCTGACCTTGCACATTGGGAGCTGCACTTTGATTGCCAATACCTTGTGGAGTAATAGAGGGTTGTGGATCACTTGAATTTGATGATTGTCCCTCTCCAATATTCCTTTTCTTGACCGTATTGGCAGCTACACTTTGAGAAGGGGCTTGGTTAACTCCACATAAGTCTTCTATTTTCCAATTAACCAGCATAGTTTCAGTTAGAGGTGTCTCTTGCTGAGCTTCTTGCTGCTGATTTTCCTCTTGACTAGGTTCTTGGGATATACCAACAGTCTTTACCATCAAGTTCTAGTTTAGTGCACCATTGAAACACATTTATTGACTATGAGGTAGATTACATAGGGGTAACACCACATATTACTCTGTGCCATGTTGTTTTTTTGTTGAACTAAATATTTTGATTTTGAAGCTGCATTTAGATCATATGGTTGGAATAGCCTGGTAACTAGAGGTTGTCCTTGGTTCAAACTTTGATTTTTGGCATGATTTGGTGGTTTATTGATTTTGCTAGTATGGGGGGCTATCTTAATATCATGTTTGAGGATGATATGTCTTACAATTCTAAGTTTGTTGTCTCTTGATAGTCACTAGCTTGTTTCCTAGGTTCTGCAGTGTTTCAAGACTCCTAGTACTCTTTTGAAGTGCTTGAAGAAATAGAAGCCTCATTGTTGCTTTGATTTCTAGGGGTGGAATGGGATTCAACTCTGGTGTTTGACTAGTGCTTGGACTTCCTAATTTTGGATATAGAGGCATAGGTGGCCTAGGTGCAAGTTTACCAACCTGAATAAAAAATTTAAGCTCTAATGGAAATGTTATAGGCTGCAGGTAAGGTTACACCTCCCATGGATTGAATCATTATAGAAATATCAGAATTTAAAGATTTAAGAAAGTATAGGAAAGCACCTTCATCTATTGGTCTCACGGCCAATGGAATCCTATCCCATGTCCTTTGAAATCTAAAGTTGAAATATGTCAATTGTTCATTAGGAGCCCTCTTAATGGTTGTCAATTGTTCCAATAGAGATAGGTTATCCCCTTTTCTCCAAATTGATTGTGAAGAGTTGTGCATAGATGGTCCCAATTCTAATAGAGCCTATTGTTAGACTCCTGAACCATTACAAAGCTTTACCCTTAAATGAAGAGGCTAACAATTTGACTGCAATGTCCATCTCAATGATTTCATGAATTACATAGACATTTGCAATGTCTTGAATGTGGTCACTAGGAGTAGTCTGGTTCTCTCTAGTGAAATATGGAATGCTCTTCAATGTTGCAACTAGAACTAGATTTTGTGCATTGAGAGCGAGTGGGCTCTTTTCCAATGAAGTTGACATAGGGATTGGGTTGTGGATGTGCCATTATGATTGGCCTAAGAACCCTTGTTGATTGAATGAAATGCCTACCGGGGAGGTGTTGAAAAATTTATATTTTGTGGAGATGGATACCTTTGAGCTCTTCTTCCTCTCCTCCCTCTGTCTGGGGACAAGTGTAGATAGACAAACAATCCTTCTTCTCTAGTTCTTGATCTAGTCTAAATTCTTCTCATGAATCTACCAAGTCTGGGACTATTGTTGAAACCAATGGACTCTACCTCTTTTGGAGTCACCAGATGTGTAATTTCAAAGCTCCTTAAAATATGAAAACTTACAAAAAGTGCACATCAATCTTGCTACAATATAAAAATGGAGACCTCTTGGTCCCACCGGCATGCCAAAACTGTTAGTGCAAAATCACAACACCCTAAATGTCTACAACTCTATGGGTTAAGACTCTTAGTGTGATTGCATAACATGGACCCTTTTCCAAAGTGTGGGACTTTGAATTGATAAATTACTCTGGATGAAGTCCAACTCCTATTCCTCTGTTTAGGTGTACACATAAAATTTTCATAGGATCTATTCTAAAATCTATTCTAACTTGCCAAGGAGATAGGGTTAAGAAGATGCAAGAAATTAAACCTAAACTAATAGAGGTGATGCACCAAAGGAATGTTGAACATCAGGTTTTGCTATTAAACACAGACCATTAAAATGTAATATAACCACCATGCACAGATAACCAATATTGCAATGAAATATTAGATAAAGGTAATGAACACAAGAGAGGGTTGAAATCATCCACAAACATGTATTATTACTTCACAAATTGATACAGAACATTACAATGGCCAAAGGAAAAAAACTTGCATTACAGTCTTAATGGAAGGTTGAAATCCACGAACTTGTCTTGAGACAAGAGAATAAAGGAGGGTGTAAACCAAAATTCCAACCCTTTACAATGAGCCAAGCTCTTACCTTTATAGATGAAGCAAGAGAGGAGAAGGAAAGGAGGTGGGAAATATGATTTGGAAGCTCAACCACTAGCCATCAATGCCTGCAAATCCACCTACAATCTATCAAGTCTGGTTCTCCATGTCTATTTGGCATGTTGAAGAAGGAAGAATGGTGGATCAAATCAAATTTGGGTAGTTGAAGAAATCGGATCATACATTAATGGCATGAAATATTTTTCACATTTTTCACCACTCAACCTTGTCAAAATTAAATGATCAGGCTTCCATGGTGTAGAGGAGGTCGAGACCTTTCCAATGGTACCAAATTTGTTGAATTTTGAGCACTAGATCGAAAGTTATGCCCATTTGAAAATTTGAATCGAATTCATACAAAAATGGTAAAAAAATTTGTTTTGCAAAATGGATCTCATGGGCCCGAAATTCACTTTGGCACCTTTTGCACAAAAATGCAAAGTTATAAGAAACCTCGTGCCACCCCTCGAGACCACGACAATCCACTTTAGCAAAAATCTTTGGGGGCCTAAAATTGAAATTGCACTTTTCGAAAAGTTACAAAAAATTCAAAGTTCCCCGATGGCCCACTTCCCCGTAGCTGAAAAAGGCCTTACACGTGGCTTCTCTGGTGTCGGTGTAGGTGTGACTTAATTTTGTACTTTACACCTTTTCAAAGTAAAATCCAATAATTCAAACTTCCTCTGAGCACCCGCTTCCCACTTTGACTTGAAACATGGCCACATGTCCCTTTGCGCCTTAGGCATTTTTTCCTTTTATTTGGTGCAAAGATGCTCCACGGGCTCACAATTGTAAATTGTGCTTTATAGCGAAAAGTGAAAAGTGCCAAGATATCTCCCCAATCCCCCTTCCCATCAGTCCGCATCTTCCCATTGGCGAAAAGTGTCCCCATGCCCACTTTTGGCAAAAAATCCTTCTAAGGCTCAAAAAGGAGCCCCCGTAACCTACAAAATATGAGGAGTTAGAAGGACTTCTTTATATTTTTGGAAAGGGGAAGAAATTTCCTATCTGATGGAAATTTCATTAGGGGACCTTAAGTGCTTAAAATATATAAAAATTCAGATTGAAGCACAAAAAGGAGAAAAATGGTGTTATTTGACAAAAAATAAGTGTGAGCCTATTTTGGTCAACAGTTACATCTTGAAGAATAGAAACATTTGGACAAGTATATAACCTTACCTACATGTTTTTTTTTATGACCCTAACTATGTTATTTTTTGTATCCCATATAGCTACAACACACTTTTCTTTATACGTTCATACCGCAGGCCTAACTTTTCTATAATTTTTGTAGGCATTACTTTGTGATGCTTGCACCATTGTCAACCATGTAATTATGAACTAAATGATCTCTAATTATCAAATATAGTTAAAAGGGTAGTGGTTTTTTAATATCATGAGCATTAAAAACATTTTTTATCATCCACTTAACCTCTTTCATGCGATCTTGCTTGATTGTACCAAGAACCGTATTTGTTTTCTGAGCTTCCTTTTCTGCTACTTTTGAAGAAATATGTATCTTAACAAGTTCATGAGAAAGTAGCTTCTATTGTTTGGAATACTCAAAGCATCCCATAATGAAATATTAATATTATTATTTTTCATTACCTCAACAATATTAAAAGAAGCAATAGTATTTGAAAAAGCTTCTACAATTTTAACATAAGGTTTAGCAAAAATTGACTCTACTTCAACAACTTTTGAAATTTGAGGTATGAATAATCTTCTAGGATTAGGCTATTATTTTTATTTCTCCTCCTTAGTAGATGAACTACTTGTTGTTTTTAAGGAACAACATGAGTGTTTTCTATTTATTTACCTACATTTGTTGATTTGTCGGTAAATCGTAGGTAAAAACATGATTTTGATTTTCCATAATGTTGTTTCTAATATACGATGTCTTCCCCATCTCTGTTAGGACCCTACAACAGCCTCTCGAAAATATGATGCATGATGTTGATGAAAATGAATACTATAATGACCTATTATGTGAGGAATGAGCATCCTAGAATAAAATTCTCTTAAGAATGTAATATTTTGGAAACCATTCTCATATATCAAATGAAGAAACTGCAATGTTTATAAACATTATACCTCAAGAACAACATCCACAGAAAGTGTATCAAATTTACTAATTATGGAAAATATTAAGAAATAGGATATTGTCCCAAACTAATCAAATCTGAAACATCCAAGAACATTCAAAACTAGTAAACTAACAATAACATATCCCCCACTAATCTAGGGATGTGATAACTAGATAATAGCTAACTAATAGCTAACTAAGTTAAAGTAATAAAATTTAATTACTTTAACATTACAACTTAGTAAATGATGAATTAACCTAAGTTTATTCCTAACATTCCCCCCCTTAATTCATCATGGTTTGAAGTGAATAGGAGAGAAAAAACTCTAAAACAAAATATTTTTACATGAGGTAAACATTTATTAACACACACATTCTAAAAGAAACCTACTCTAAGGTGAATCAAATGACTTTATCATTCCCCCTTAATTCAGTATGGTCTCTCTAGATCTCATCTAAACAGGAGTAGCAGGATCAAGGTACTTCCTCTGAATGGTTTGAAAGAGATGGAATAGGCTCAGAACTATCTCTGGATGTCAGAACCTCTTTTGGGTTGGCACGTGTGCTCAAAAAATAAACAAGTAGCTTTGAACGTTTTGAAAACCTCTGTTGGGTTAGATCTTGGCTCAATAAAACCTCTATTGGGTTAGCTCGTAGCTTGAAATTGCACTGGTATGAAAAACTACCCTCCATTCACTTTTCTCTAATCCGCAAGGAATACCACTATTGAGCGATCAATGAAGAATTTGCAAGTCTTTCATCTTTTCCCCCTAAATTCTAAGTTAAAAGTGAAGACAACTAGCTCCAGGAGAATGAAAAAGTTTGTGGCACTTTATAATGATAGTACAATTACAATTTTGTCTCTTGTTACTCTCAGGAAAAATTCCTTTTTAGATACATTATGAGTAAAAATTTCAAATTTTATACTTTGTTTACAACTTACTTCATCCTTTTATTTTTTTTAAAAAATTTACAAGAGAAAGCTTATTAAAAGCTTAATCAAGATGTAGAGATCGAAAAATCATACACTTTAAAAAAAATGGCACCTAAATCTGAGGTACTAGTTGAAAGTTGTGACTTTTTTAAATTCTGATTTCAATATCTTTTGGGCCCCTTT
Source organism: Taxus wallichiana var. yunnanensis (assembly GCA_018340775.1). Classification (NCBI taxonomy): domain Eukaryota; kingdom Viridiplantae; phylum Streptophyta; class Pinopsida; order Cupressales; family Taxaceae; genus Taxus; species Taxus wallichiana. Next base: position 901,445,132 of record CM031239.1, read on the forward strand.
CCAAAAATGGAAAATAAAAATCCATGCTTGTCAATTTTTTTTACAGGTCAATTTTATTTTCCCCAACTCAGTGTGGATCTAGTCACTTGGCACGATTTGAGCCCCAATACGCCCAAGCTTGTGGGCTATGTAAATGTCAACACACCTTTGCCAAACACAAATCTATGCAAAAGATATATATGGATCTTGATCTGGATGCAAACAATTTTATGTAATGCCTAGATCTCAACTAGCTTGCCAAGGACACCCAACATGGTACAATTATCTCTATAGTGTAGTTCAAAAACCTCCACTAGTCTTCCAAATGTAGTAGTATTGTGTAATTTTTTATAATTTTTTAATCCACATATTTTCTACTACTGTAGCAAATAAATCTTTAGAATTTGCAACAATATGTGCATATTAACAGAAGGGGATGTGGGTATGCATGCAATGGGATAGGAATGGGTAAAGAGGCTCTATGGATGTAATGTCCACATTTTATACACACAAATACAACATTAAAATACTAGGAATAATTTTTTTTTGACTTACATTGCTCACTACACAACGCCACAAAGGCTCAAGTAAGGAAAACTGCATAACATTTATGACACATACATAAGCCATCGACCCATATAGACACATGACAACACCATATACATGTCGATGCCACACTTTCCCCAATGAACAAATGCTAGCAATAACTCAACCACAAGAAAAGGGACTCAAGGATTGGAAACACCACAACACATAATTTCCATGATTACATCTTAGTTATGATTAACATTCCAAGAACATTTTTATACAAGGATGATCTTATCCTTTTTCCACATACATATTCTGTAATTCATTTCACATTCCACTTATTGTTCAACCATTTAAGTTTTCTCTTTATCCCTTATGAAAATATCCATAACTTACATAATTAAACTCCATATTTTCAATTACCTACAAAGTTCCTAATTCTCTCCTTCTTATGCTAGAGGTTCGTTATCTCAAAATATGTTTAGTTGATTTATTAAATTTTACCCTCAAGATATGCAAGGGGACCAACCAGAAGTTGTCAATGGAAAAATAATACACATAAAAAGAGGTGAAGGTTCAAGTTCCTCATTCCTATAAAATTCCTTCCATTCAAAGCACATTTTCTTTTGTACTATGGTTGTTTTAGTACCAATCTTAGTTTTATTCAGTTAAGCATTTACAAGCCATAATTTTATTTTATCTTATTTTTAGTGGACTCTAAACTGGCTCAAAGGCCTAGTCCCATCAATAATCGATTTGTATCCATTATTAACAAAATTCAATGCCTAAACCATCCATAAGGACTTCAAGTAAATTTTGTTCCTAAACCATTATCACACCAACTATTGTTTCTCATTTCATTTACAATGTTTGCTAGGTCCCTTTTTCTTTTTCTTTTTTGGTGTCACTTTATAACATAAAGAGTTATGAAAGTATTTATTTACCATTTTTAATAAGTATACAATTGAAGCATTATAACTACACACCTAATACAAGGTTTACCTCCTAATCAACTAAGGTTTGGTTTAATTCTAACTTCACCTAATGATCAACACCTCAACTATAAATGAGTTTAAGGAAAGAGGAGATATTTATGATAAACCACCTTCAAGAAAAGATGAATGTGATATATTAATAGAAACCAAGGTAACACATTTAACTTGGAGGAACTAAGGAGTTCATTAACAAGATTTTAAGACCTAGAACAAGTATTTCACGATCTCCATTTATGTCGTTTGGATCCAACAGGGACTTCATTCACTGATGAAGTTAATTTCTAGATCTAATCTGGTAAGACTTGTCAATCAAAAGGATACTAAAGGAGTATTAGCTCTACTTACTCCATAAATGGTAAGGTTACACCACATAGTCATTGCTTCGAACAAGGACTCTTAAGGTGACTTCCAAAGAGGCCTTCACCACTCAACATAGTGTTGGACCTGAAGTGAAGACATTCTCCTTACCCCACGCATGGTTACCGGACCTAGAAGGAAACCACATACTCCGATAAAAAAATGGACCATGTCTTTCCTAAATTATGGGTTCACGACAACAATGCTAAACATACTGACCATGATGCTATCACAAACTAGGGGTCTTATTTACCTAGGCTATGAGGTTCCATCGAGTACAAGATTTTAAGTTCATTTTACAGTTTCAATTTATTTTGGGCTAAGAAATATCATGCGAGAAGGATGACATCGAGAGTAGAGATTGAATTTTATCTTAAGGTTTAGGTTTTCCACACTAAAAGGATTCACACAAGAAGGGTTGTTATACATGAGTCTTATACTAGGGTTGAGTGTTTCGATTAAATCTCTTTATTACGTTTACAAGGTAAGAATACAACCCAATAATTAATTAATCATTTATTGAACACTGAAAAAGCACTACAATATATTAACTTCAAATTCATTTACTATATATCTATCAAACCCTTTTTCCATACACAACTATGAATCAAATTGAACTTGTGATTAAATGCACATTTCCTAAGATATCCCTAAAACTAGCATCTCATACATATTAGAAAATTTCAAATATAACTTTTTTGTAACGAGATACTACATTATACATTTATTCATTTTACAATGATCTATATAAATTACAATAATAAATAATGAATTACACATCATCTTTTCACCATCTTTCTTGCATCCTGCAAAACCATGTGAGCATGAAATCAGTGATAAATCGCTGGCATGGCATCCATCCTAATCTAACATAATTAACATTTTTCAGTTTCCCATTCACATATAATAATAATTACAATTTTCAATTGAAAGAAAAGGTTTAGAGACATGTATTCATTACATTTCATTTCACTGCATATCGTAATCCAAGGAGAGAGAAAGAAAAAGGAAGAGAGATAATCACCATTTGTCAAAAATTTATTTCACACAACAAGTTACACTATGGAGTTTTCAAACAATCATTTACATGTGTCAAAAGTTTCCATGGTGGTTTGGCAACCCGACAGGGGTCCTACGACTTTCTTTTTACATTTTCCTGCTAGCTACAAAATGTTCAAAACAGAGCTCGAGGCTAAGAAACCACTTTCAAATGTTGTCTTCTGATGAGAAAACACACCATGGTTAAATTTCTACGCATCCATTAATATACCAAGAGTCCATAGGAACTAATAGAATTTAGAACTGGAGAACAGTTTATGATTGGAAACTAGTTTTCTGAGGCCATCGGTTGTAATTACCCTAGTTGTAAATGATTAAAAGTTAGCAAAAAACACGTCCAAATCTAACAATCGATGGATAAACGCACCATAGTAAAATTCCTATGAGTTTAACCATATATGGAGAATTCAACAGAGTCATTAGAACGGAAAACTTGGACACGGTTTTCAAATAGCGAGATGATTTATGAAGCCACCGGTCCTAATTGGTCCAGTTTAACCTAGTCAAACTACGACTATAGGCCTACAAAATGGCTTTTCCAAAATATACAGAAGAGTGCTTTGACCTAAACTGAATGTTCCATGAAAATTTATAGTGAAAAAACTAGAGGTTTGTGAAGACAGAAAATCATTTCAATGTCCAGAATTCAAATGGCGGTTCAAAACGAAAGCCAACTTTATAGTTTTAGTAGCTTCTTATAACTACAAAATGGTGTACCATTACTCCAAGTAGGGCATAAAAAATATCACACATGTTTTTTTGGGGTAAAAAAAAAGGTTAACGCGACTCCTCACATAACGAGGTACACAAATGAATCTTAACATCCCATCTTCGGAGTTACGAAGGGTACTTAACAAGTCTCTGAAAAACACAAAATTATCTATTTAAACAGGGAGATGATCAATTTTTTTTTACTAGGAAGTCAATTTCTTCTTGTTGATAAAAATATTGTAGTGATCTAGTTGGGAAGTAAGTTTTCTAAATCACCTCAGAATGAGGGTTGAAGTTCATGGTTTAATACAAAAGGGTTATTTCGATTTCATGAGTTATGATGAGACATTATATTGTTTTGAAACAAGTTAATATAAAATAATTAAATGTATTATAATCCAAAAATTTTAAAATTATAGTAAGTTGCAAATGAAAAACTAAAGTATGAGAGTTATGACAGATAAGGAAAGATGAGCCATGCCTAGGAACGATGAGAAAAATGGGTATAAGGGGCTCTGGGGGTTTACACTCGTGATCCATTGAGACCACCATTGTTGCCACATGATGCCAGATAGTCATGTGAAAACCCAAGCCATTTGTTGTGCACCCATGTCTCATCAAAACACCATTTCTTAATTTTCAAGTAGTCATCCCGATCCATGAGACCACATTTTCATTATGCAATATGTCAAATAGTTGGCAAGCCATTTGAATGCTTCCACATTTGCATACATGTCTATCAGGGAACTTACAACTATAACATCGACCAAAAACCAGATTCTATTGTTCGTACCCTGTTCCAAAACTCTTATTTTGCCATGGGCTGAGATTATGCTGGAAAAGGTGTTTCTTTATCATCATCTCTACAACTGGCTTTAGAATGCAACAAAGGGAAACAACAGTATAAGAAGTAACCTAGGCCAAAATCTTCTCCAAAGATAAATGGGCATGGGATATATACCATACAACACACTTTAGGAGATAAATATAATGGGATCACAAATTTCATTACATGGTTGAAACCAATAGATTCCAGATCTGAATTTTGTGCATCTGAAAATAACAAGCTAATGAACAAAACAAACGACATGGAAGAAATTTCATTTTTCTTCCATACATTTTGCTTCTTCTTACAAGATATAAAGCCTTTTCAATGAACCCATTTTCAACACATCCATTTAGTCCATATCCTACAGTCCATCCTGTCCACAAAAACCTACATTTTTTTATTTTTTATTTTTATTTATTAAAAAACAATCTATTAAACAGATCACACCGCCTTATGATAGGTTCCACATTGTCCATCCACGACTACCAGAGAATTTGAAACAATAATAACTGAAATAAAATTCCTTTACCTATTATGCTTTGATAGACATTCATTCTCGTCCCTACGCTCATGTTTTTGGCACATGCTGAAAGTAAACATTTCCAAACTTGCACACATATCTACTAGAGCACTTCCAACTAAAAAATCGACAAAACCCCATTTCAATGCAAAGTAGAGAAAGTTGAAAAGAAAATAGTATTTCCATTATGCTTTGATGGATTTCCATACTCTGCTCTAGAGATCACATTTTGGCACAGAAGTGAATATGTAGAGTAAATACAACTAGTCGGATTAGAGACCTATGTGCTGCATAAGGTGAAACTATGTGACTTCCTCGTGAGGAAGCCATAACTTATGTGTTCTACCATAGCTAAAACTATCCAATACTATTAAATCTACCACATTAGCTTGGGTTGCAACATGGTAAATGTCTCTGGATTAAAAAAATGGGTGATTGACTTATTTTTTAAGGAAACTGACATGTATGAAAAGGCATCTAGGTGTGTCACTTCCATCTGCTACACACTGCCCATGAAAACTAGCCCATGTGCCTTCACGTGGAGTCCATGATTTTCTCCAACCACTCCTATAAAATTCACTTCACAATATATAAATATCTATTTTTAAAATTTTATTTTCATTTTAAATTATCATGGTACTACAATGGCTCTCCAATGTAACTCCAAATTCCTCTTGTGCTCCAAAAATTTTGCAACCTCTTTCTTTCCTCCTTGGTGATTCAAGATCCTTATAATAACACGTAATCTAGGATCATCCAACTTTGATACCAAATCTTAAGAATGTAATATTAGGGAAACCCTTCTCATATATCAAATGAGAAAGCTTTAATGTTTACAGACATTATACAATGGTAACAACATCCACGGAAAGTGGATCAAATATAATACGTACAAAAATATGGAGAAATAACATATTTCCCCTAATTAATCAAATCCAGGAACATCCAAGAACACTCCAAAGTAGTAAACTAAAAATTGTATAGCCCCCACTAATCTAGGGATGTCACAAGTAGATAATAACTAACTAACAACTAAGTAAAAGAAATAAAATTTAATTACCTTAACATTACAACTTAGTGAATGATGAATTAACCTAATTTTAGTCCTAACACATTCTTAGATGTTTGATATCATTTTGTAGTCCAATCAACTCTGAAAACTAGGTAACCTAAAAACATTAATACCCCTTCCCTACGATGACTAAAAATGGTCAATAGGTCTCATAGATAACACTCTCATGTAGTGGTCGTAAGAGGATTTGAACAAATAGATTTTGTAGTTATGGATCAGCCATTACATTAGTCATCTTAGTTACATTATTATTGTAGCATAATGTTGACCATTTTAGGTCAATCATCGGAGGGGGTACTTAATGTTTTCTAGTTGCAGAGCTCGAGGCGGTTCTGGAATGAATTGAAAGCAAGTTGGAAGTAGTAGGGGCTGATGTAAGGTGCAACGACTCATATATGTGTTCATTTGGAGTTTCATCTTCAGAAAAATCATGCAGAAGCCTCGAAATACTAGTGCATGGTCTTGGTAAAGATGGGAAAAACAACATACATAAAAAGTTGGGCCTTAAAACAACAAACACGATTGCAGATTTAGATGGCAAGGAATGAAATTTTTAAGTACGGTGCATTAATTTCTGATTCTTTCTTTATGTTTATAAGATTATTTAGTATGTTGAGTTGTTTAGTTCATTCCACATTTAAAAGTTCCAGTAATCAAATGCATAAGGAAATAGACAACTCAATTACAAAATTTAATTTCATTTATTCATGAAGAAATAAAGTTTCCCACAGAGGCTATGAGATCTAACTTATGTGTACAAGAAAAAATAAATACATATACATATAGTTGTAAATAAATGAGGATATAGGAATCTCATCATTTCGTAAATGAGTTGGTTTCCCCGTGCTCCTCACTTGCATCATCATCATCTTCATGCTCCTCTCCCAAATGCAACACTTGTTGACAAATAAAAGATACTTTTAAAGTTGTGGATTTTCAATCTAATCATGTACTTAGAGTTTCAGGAAAATGAATTTCTAAAACAAGTACATATAAAAATGCATGAATGAAAGTCAGGAGTTCAATAACAAAGTAAATGAAATATTCATTCAAGAGCATTTAATGAGTTTCAAAATTGTATCCATCAAAGGCTATAACAAAGGAAACAAGAGTGTGTTTTTCATTAATATTTCAGCATTATAAGCTGCATCAAAGCTTTTGGTGAAGTGAAATAGTATGTCGACACACAATTTCAGTCATCAAGGAGAGCTGTACCAATAGTTCCATGAAAAGAAGATGAATAAAATGGTACATTTGTTGTAAGTCCTACAAAATTTCAGGATTAAATTATGTGATTGAATACAATCACATGTATTGCAGAGGACAAAATGAAATAAGGATCTAATCATGGCAGCCATTCAACTCAGCTATATAATCAAGAGTTCATTCATGCACTTGAAGAAGAGTTACACATGTCTTATAATACACATATCTTGATTACATAATGGAAAGGAGAAAGGATTTTCTCAAGTAAACAAGTTCAAAATTTGAAGGTTCCAACATAAACGAAGAACAACATAAATGATAGTGTATGATTGTATAAACATGATGTCTTGCATCATTAGTACACAGATCTCATAATGATTTAAACAGGTTATATTTAGAAATTCCAGTCAGGAATGAGTTGTATTTACTAAAGGTACACATCTAAATGAAAATATTGGCATGCTCGTAATACATCAGCTCTAAAAAATTTCAAGGATTTTAAAGCTTTCAAAATCATGTATAAAATATATCACAAAAGAAACTTTAATTTCATCAAAGAACGAGACTCTAAAATCAAATTGTTTTAGGTTACTATAGTTACATTCCATTACAATGTCCAAGAAGCCATTAAATTTATTTTAGAAAGAACATGAGAATTTCAGCTATGTTCAAAACTAGCATGGAGAATGAATGGAAGGTTTTGTCCTACATAAGGTAATCAAAGATAAGATTTGAGTTGCAAATTTACCATTATCTTTCCACACTAAATATGAAACTCAAAAGACAAGTTGTAAGAAATATTTAGTAGAGATTATAGTTAATATTAATAAACTTCATATTTCGTATAAGTGTGCCTAAGCATACATGTCTCATCATGGTATACAATAAAAATTATGTTAGAATGGGGCCGAGGGGATAATTTCTCATAATTTTCAAACAATGGTGATTCAAAGTGTAACGAATGTATGCAATGTCAAGCTAAATATGGAATAGTGAATCAATCAAGAGTTTGAGTCTCATATCAAATTCAATACCAAATAATGATACGCACCAATCTCGAGTCATTAAGAATTACTGAGAGTCATGTATAAACATTAAAAGTAAAAGAATGCACATGTTTTACGAGAAAGGATCAACAAAATGCACTCCACAGTGAGTTAATGTACAACCAAAACAAAAGTCAAGTAATGAACATTGGAAAACAACAGTAGACTGAGTTTTGGGGTAAAAGCTCAAAGCCACAAAGGAGCTTGATTCTCAAGGAAGTATTTTTAAAATTTTATTTTGTAAATGAGAAATCAGTGCATGTACGGGGAAGAACTAGGCCTTTGAGGGATATTTTTGGAGTATAGGTAGGGGATTTTTCTATATATTGTACATGGCTTTCATAAGTATTGTGGTGGGTGAAATTTTGAACTATTATGATGCAAAAAAATGTATCATTCACCTTATGATTGAGTAAGAATATTTTTTCATCCATCAACAACTTTTGATAGTGTGTTCTAGAAAATTAAAGGCATGTTTGAGTGGGTTTAGTATTACATTGCATGTTTATAGTTTTAAAGCACCTCCATTAAGTGATTTTAACCATTTTGCAAGACATTAAAGTGCATTTTACTGCATTGTGATTGAAAAATAAATTAAATATGATATTGTAGTGAATTTGAGAAGTTCTTTTAGTAGTCGGTAAGTGTGTCTATTTAAGGAGAAACACCACAAAAATTTTCGTCTATCATCTTTACTAATTTTATTTTTACATTCCTTCTAACCTTCACCTCACTCAAATACAAAATTTGGTGATTCATTAAAATGAAGCCATGCCTTTATAAAGGATCCCCTCATTCCAAGATGCCCACAACTTAGAGGGGATCCCATTATACCCAATGAAGTTAGAAGTCGATAGTCATCTAGCGAAAGTTGTACTCCAGAATGATAATAATTTTTTGGCACAACTAGTGGGACATCGAATTCAATTGTTCACATTTTTTCCAAGCTCAATTTATGTCTTATAAAATTTTTTTCTTTTAGAAGTAATTTTATATTCATATGTAGTTATATTTATAGTCCAAACCACTTATTTTCATTTCCAAAAGACATGATTTCTCGAGTTTTTCAATCCATTATTAGGTCATGTAATCATGACATAAATTTGTAGGTGGGATTCCTCCGTAAAAGAGCTGAAAAATCTAGACCCGCCTCCGATTTGTTATCCCTACTTGATAACTAAAAAAACCCTTATTACAACCCATATCCGTATGATCCAAATTTTTATGATCAATATGGCCGTCGTTATAGCTATTATGATGTTCAAGAAAATGGATAGTTTCCGTGTTATGTAGATCATCAAGATAGGAGAAATAATATGCAATTTTTGAGGTAATCGCGCGGGGGATGATTTCAAAAGTCGTGTTCTAAAATTATCATAGATATTGCAGGGATTGCAATGAGAAAGTGCAGATAATTTAAGCTAAATATCATGGTGTAAACATCCCTATCAATGAGGAGGTCCTTTACCTATTTAGTTTAGCCCACAACACAAGTTTGAGGTAATACAAGACTCTCTTCCCCATTTGGTTGATTATATTATATATTTGAAAGCATTAGAGGATGATAGGCATCGGTTGACAAACCATATCCATGGGAAGTTCCCACTTCCTTACCCATCATAATCCAATGCCTTTTCCCCTCACAACAAATTCAAGCTACCTATAAGTTTTCAGCTGTTATAATTTCAGCCTCCTCTATTGCCAAATCAGATTTTGAACCCCAATCCTTTGTTTGAAAATGCAAAATCAGTCTAAGACCTAACCAATCCCTCCTTTTCATCCGTAAGCCTGATTTAAAAGGATGACGATCAGAAAATCAATTAGGAGGGGGAGCCAATTGAATAAAAAAACAAGTTGGAATTTATGGAAAAATTTAATATATGGGCTAACAAATTTGAGTTCAACCATATTTCGTAGTTTGAAAAGGAGTGCATGAAATAGGTGCAGATCCCAAATAAAAATCAAGATTTAAATCAACAAACCTATGTTAGACAAGAACTTCATTTGTCTCTTAAGATGGAAGGTGGTAATGAAACTAAATTGAAATAATGTAACTCTTGATCCAATCAAGAAATATCAGCAGATCTGGAGCTACTTCATGATAAAAAAACAAGTGGATTTCAGCCTCTCTTCCTACTTAATAGAATAGGATGCAAGTATGTGTGAAGATGACATTTCTATTGGCACTCCTAAAGAAGAGCTTGGATATTTTCTACATGTAACCCAAAGAGAACATCAATTTTGTTAATTAGTAGAACTTCCATGCTATATTGAGGAGGAAGATGAGGTCCATGCTTTCATGTTTTGTCTTGATTAAGATCCAAGTGATGGCACATGCCTATTTGTAAAAATTTTAGCTAAAGAGGTAATAATACAACAAGTTACAACTATAGTTGAGCATGCATAGGCTTGTCAAGAGATTAAATAAGACCTTGAGTAGTAATAAGAGGATAAATTAATGAAGGAAGATCAAAGTCATATTATAGTAGTTGATGGTTGAAAGGTACTTACATCCCTAATTGAGGAGAAACCAAGCTCTCACGTCCAAAAAATCATCTTGGGATAATAGGTGAGAGATTCGGTTCAAATTGGGAGGAGTATTTTCAGCTCCTTTATGAGATTTAACTTCTTTGTAAGCCTCTATATTCATTTTAGGAGGTTATTAGTTTATGGGATAATAAGATGAAGAAATTTCAGGAAGATTTTGATCACATTTTCTCTCCCAAGATGGTGATGAAGATTGGGAGCAATATATGTAGCTCCTAGATGAGTTGGAAGGACTTGCAGGTGAAGAGAAGAAGGATGATGCCTCCCAAGTTGTCATGAAGCATCAAGACATCCAACTTGTATCACTAGTTGAGTGGGTGTTCATTGGGGATATGTTTATCCAAGATAAGAAAGATTACAACGTGCCTATGAAACCCATAAGTATGGGTTGATGTCCAATGATAATTTTTATTCCTTTTTGTAGCCTAGTGGAGATGAAATCACAAATTTCCCTTTTGACCAAGGAGGAGTAGAAAAGTGGAGGTTAGTTAGTAGGTAATTATTTTTCTTTCACTAAATGGATTCTAACATAATTGAAAAGCCTCATAGGAATTGTTTTCCCCATCCAAGTGCCTTGTGCACATGTTGTAGCATTGTAGTTGTTATTTTCAATTGTTTTCCTCGGGAGGGATTTCTAGTCCTTATCATCTTTATGCAGCCCTAAACATGCATGTTCAAGATTGGTACATGTTTTTAGTTTGCATTCATGGCTGAAATTGCCATTTTTTCAGGGGTTCTAAATCTGTTTAGTAGACAACCAAATCAGAAAAGTTGCCAAATATGTTGACAATTTTTTGTCAATCATTATAGTGGGGTACTAAATTGTATCCAGTTCCAGAGTTCTAGGTGGTTCTGGAATGAATTGAAAGAAAGATGACAGCTATGGGTGTTGATGTAAGGTGCAACACCTCACATATTTTTCCATTCCAGGTTTCGTCTTCAAAAAATTCATTCAAAATCCTCAAAATTGTAGTGCACAACCTTAGTGAAGGAAAGAAAAAAACATACATAAGAAGATGGGCCTTAAAGCAAAAATATAGTTGTAGTTTACATGACAAGGAATGTAGTTTTCAACTACAGGTGCATTAATTTCTGATTATTTATTTATGTTTGAATGATATTATTGATATGTTGATTTATTTAGTTCATTCCACATTTATAAGTTACAATGATCAAATGTAAAAGGAAATAGACAACTCAATTATAAAATTTAGTTTCATTTATTCATGAAGAAATAATGTTTCCCACACAAGCCATGGGATCTAAATTATGTGTTCAAAATAAAATAACTACATATACATAAAGTTGTAAATAAATGAGGTGAGAGGAAACACATCATTTCCCGAATGAGTTGGTTTCCCTGTGCTCATCACTTGCATCTTCATCATCTTCAAGCTCCTCTCCCAAACTGCAGCACCTATTGAAAAACAAAACATACTATTATAGCTTTGGATTTTCACTCTAATCATGTACTAAAGTTATAGGAATATGAATTTTTAAAACAAGTGCAAATAAAAATGCATGAAGGAAAGCAAAGAGCTCAATAGAAGAGTACATGAAATCATGTTTCAAGAGAATTTAATGAGTTTCAAAAATGTATCGATCAAAGGCTATAAAAAGATAACATGAGTGAATTTTTAATTAATACTTCAATGTTAGTAGTTTTATCGAGCTTCGGTGAAATAAAATAGTATGTTAGATACCACTTTCAATCATCAAGTAGCGATATATACAAATGTTCCCTAAAAATAAGATGAATAAAAATGTAGATATTGTTTTAAGGGATATAAAATTTCAGGATTAAATTATGTGATTGCATACAATCACATGTATTGTATAGGAATGAATGGAATAAGGATCTAATCATGGCATCCATGCAACTCAGCTATATAATAAATATTTCTTTCATGCACACAATGAGGAGTTGCATGTGTCTTATTCTACACATATCTCGATTACATAATGGAAAAGAGAAAGGATTTTCTCAAGTAAACAAGTTCAACATTTTAAGGTTCCATCATAGATGAAGACCAACATAAATGACAATTGTATGATTGTATAAATAGGATGTTTTACATCATGAGTACATAGTCCCATAATGATTTATACAAGTTATATTTCAAACTTCCAATCAAGAAGGAGTTGTATTTACTATATGTACAAATCTAAATGAAAATATTTCCATACTCCTAATACATTCATTTTCAAGTATTTCAAGGCTTTTAAAGCTTTCAAAATCATGTATAAAAGATATCACAGAAGATACTTGAACTTCATCAAAGAATGAGACTTAAAATCAAACACTTTCATGTTACTAAAACTACAGTCGATTACAATGTCCAAGAAACACTCAAATGTATTTCCAAAAGCACATGAGTACTTTATCTATATTCAAAATTAGCATGGAGCATGAAAGAAAGGTTCAATCCTTCATAAAGTAATCAAAGCTAACAAATGAATTACAGATTTACCATCAGCTTTCCACATGAAATATGTAACTGTAAAGACAAGTTGCAATAAATACTCAGTAGACATTATAGTTTATATTAATAAACTTCATATTCAATATAAGTGTTCTTGAGCATACATGTATCATTATGGTCATCAATACAAGTCATGTTAGAATGGGACCTCATTATATAAGTTCTCATGTTTTTTTAACACAGTGGTGATTCAAAGTGCCATGAATGTATTAAATTGCAAGCTAAATTTGGAATAGTGAATCAATCAAGATTTTAGTCTCATATCTAATTCGGTACCAAATAATCATACACACACAGATGAGTCATTAAGAGTTACTTGAGAGACATGGATACACAATGTAAGTATCAAAATCCACATGTTTTAAGAGAAAGGAGTAAAAAAATGCACTCTATAGTGAGCCAATGTAAAACTAGAATATAAGTCATATAATCAACATCAAAGAGCAACAGTAAGCCAAGTTTTGGGGTAAAATCTCAAATCCACAAAGGAGCTTGAGTCTCAAGGAAGTATTTCCAAGCCACAATTTGTGAGGCCATAGCACATAAAGTAATTTTCATGAGCTAATTATATAGCTACAAAATGCACAAGTCACAGGTAAAGCCATAAATAAAGAACAATGTAAACAAGGTACCCATAATTAATTTCTTAACCACTATGAACTAGGAAAATGAAAGCTAAGAGCAAGCTTAGATGTATTATAATGGTCAAGCAAATAAAGAAGAAAAATAAAATCCCAATGCAGAGCCACAGGTGATTCGAGTCATGCAAACAAAAAATGGCGGCTAGGGTTTCCAAATCAGATAGCACCCAAAACCCAAATGTCATCTGGAATCAGGGTAAATGAGAACAATTTCAAACTAATATGTCCGGATATTACAAGCTTGGCCAGAATCATTACATTTTGTAAATGAAATTCTGAGCACGAAGATGTAGATATAGTTCTTACATTGCATGATATGGGATAAATTGTAGTGGATTCGTGCCTAGCACACAAGGGTAGTCATAAGCTTCATCGAACAACGGGATGTTACAAAATTTAGAGTCCACCATTATTTGAGGTAAACCAGAGAAAATTGTGGTGATTAGGCATAATAGCTCAAAACCCAATAATATTAATAGAAAGAAGAGCTTTATCGAACCAAAATGAAATTTTAAGGGTAGACCCATTGAATTTTGAAGAAAACAATGGTAGCGTTGAAAATTAAGCTTGAATTTTATTTAGAGGACATCGAACAAGTAAAATATAGCTTATTAGAGAAAAGAAGCTTAAAATGTGACTCAGATATGAACTGAATAGAGAGGGTACTATCAAAACATTTTGCAAATACCCATAGATCTGGGACAAAATAAATTAAATCAGATGCATAGAAAAAGCATTGGACATAGTAAAAATAGAGAGCTCAAATTTATACAATGACAGTCATTTCATGCTCACAAACAATTAAAACCAGCTTTGTACCTGAAGAAATGGAGCCCAAGATAATTTATTATGAGTCTTTCTTCCCAAAGCAGCTTTAAGTGTGAAAATAATAAAAATAAAATTGGAGACCATTGCACCAGAGCTATAATGTCTCAACCAGAAGGTTCTCAAAATCACAAGTACTAGATACAATAATATTAGGCTCACCCACAAAGTAGTGAAGGACCACTCAAAATTAGGTAGAAGGTGAATAGGACCAAATCTTACCCAAATCTAAAAACAACGATAGATGCAAGACATCCATAAAACTAGGTTAAAAATAACTCAATGAAGCACATAAAGCTCTCAAAGAATACAATAAATGCCATGAATAAAATTTTCAAGGCCTTCCCCTCTCGAAGCTTCTATGAAACTGGGAGTGCAAAATCACAAAGAGATAAATTTTATGGATTTTTACCCTAACCACCGAACAACAAACCATAGTTCCCTTTCATACCATGAGTTAGGATTAATTTAAATAGGTCACTTTGCATATGTCCAAGCATGGGGGTAACTTTGAAATTGTTTAAATCATTTTTAATTTTCAATGAAGGATGTGAATTTACAATGTTCAAAACCATTGATATTTACAAGGTGGAAAGTAATAATCCATGAAAAGTACTGATGAATGTGCCAAGATATGATCAAGGGATATTTTTTAGTGTCAAAAGTACCCTAAACATCTCTATACCATTCTAGTGTAGTAGATCCTTTAGATATATTTCCCATGACTATAAGAACGAAAAACGGACACTATGAGCTCAAGTTATGTCCGGTCAAAGTTCGATCCAACGGGAAGTCAACTTTGGTCAACAGGTCAACAAGTGGACCAATGACAAGGTGACATGTGGCAATTGGTGACAAGGAAATATTGATGATCTTGTAATTTTTTAAAATCACTTCCATGGTATAGAGGTCATCGCAAGCTTTATAACGCATTTTGAATGACTCAAATATGAGTTCGTATGCGAAAGATATACATAGTCAAAGTTGTGGTCAAATGATGACGTGACACACTCTGACGTGGACAAATGACATATTATGGGCATGAAACTTGATAGGTTTTTAGTGGATTTGGATTTAAAATAATAATAATAATAATATTTTATTTAATCCATTCCACAGGAATAAGCCTAATCCCATGGGATAAGGAAGATTTTGTGGACAAAAGCTAGTTAAAGACTAGCCTATCCCTTTCTCACCAAATGTGGGGTCAATGGCTAAATTGGGTGCCTAAACATATGGAAAGGGGATTTGAACCTAGCACCTCATCTAAAAATATAAGTGGTCTTACCAACCTGCCACCCTCTTGTAAGTGGTATAAATAAAGCTCACTTGTATTTGTAATAAACAAGTGTCAAGTCTATGTTAAGCTAATAAGCAGGAAGTTTTCTAAAAGTGTAATTTTGGGGCACTTCTGTTCACAACCAGGTCTCAAGTTATATATGAAAGTTGCTTATAATTTTGAGACAATCGCGATGGTGTGATCATTTATCTAATTTTGAGATTTTGTGATAGAGTTATGTGATGTTAAAGTCACACGAAGGCATAGAACCAAAGGGAGACACCATTGCAAGTGGATCAGGAAGGTGAAGGACATAGGTTGAGCTCCATTAACATCCTTAGAAGCTATAAATTTTTTTAGGTTTTTAATTCATTATTGGTTAATGTAAAGGTTATTGTATTTACAGTTTTTAAACATTATTAATGGATCGGTTCACCACGAACCTGGGGACGTAGGAATTCCAAACCCCATAAACAATGGGTGTTGTGTTCTAATTTTTATTTTCAGTTTCTGATATTTAAAAGTAATTTAAATTCAAAATATGAATATGGATGCAACTATAATCAGTAATTGATAAAATTGGGAAATCAATTAAATCTAAAACAATGATTTTGGGGCTTCGATCAAACCATGAATTTTGGGTAAAATTACAAACTTAATTTCAGTTTCAATTCAATCCTAAATCAGATTCTAATTGATATTTGGACGTCTAAAATCCTTTTAAGTTTATTAAAAATTAATATCCTTTGAAACAATTAAAAGTGTTAATTTCAAGCACCCATTTTCAATCACAAGTTTCGTATCGAGATAGTTATTACACTTGCAAACTTGCTAATATATGAGAAAGTTTTGGTATTAGAGCAATTAGATTGCTAGATTAGCTTCTAATTGTGTTTGAAAATTTATCTTTAGTTTGATTGATTTCAAGTGTGCTATACATTTTGGGGCTTATTAATCTTCTTTTACAAGTGTGTACTTTTGGAAGTACAAATGTCAGTTGTGTTTGCATGAATAGGGAATCATGGGCAAGTCATCAAAACATGACCAAATGGATGTGCTTGACAATAAAATACCAAACTCTTGAAGAAAATTCTTTCCTTAGAGATAAATTCTATTCCTTAGAAGAGGAAATAGTACGGTAAAATATGAGCCACAATCCTCTATAACCAAGAAAGAGGAATATGTCAACGAAATGCTTTAACGGAGAAGAAGTTGATGGTTTTGTTAAAGAGTCACAGGAAGAAATATGGATCATGGATTCCCTCTTGGAAAAGATGCAACAAGGTTAATATAAGAAGGAAATTCCTTCTAAATCGAGATGCAAGAGCATTGTGATAGAATGCAATTGTAAGTTGTTCACGTAAAATACTCCCTCTAATTTAGTTTCAGATATTCCTTTGGGTCATTTTCTAAAACACACTAAAGGAATTGGGTCTAAACTAATGGTTAAAATGGGATTTAACAGAAAGGGCCTTAGTAAAAATGAATAAGGTGATGCTAACCCAATATAGGTAGAGGATCAGCCTCAATTTGCAGGTTTGGGTTATTCTAGTGGGAAAATGGAAATTGGAGAAAGTTCCAAAGTAGTGGAAGGAAGGCAAGCTTTCAAAGCCAAGGATCTATGCCTTTAGAAATGAAAAATTCAAACATCAAGAGGAATAATGAAAGGTGTAAGAAAATAGGTAAATGAGGTAATGAAATTCCACCTCCTCCCACTTACACTAAAAATAGCACTAAGGGGAAATTTAATCCTAAGACTTCTAAAACACTCTTTTAGTCTGAACAATATAGCTTTGGTAGACAGGGGTATGCTTTTCCTTGCACATTTTGTGAAGGTACTAATCATTCCATTACATATTGTTGGAAGAGGAAAACAATGGTTAAGAAGTTAATGCCTTTTGTGAATGATAAGCCATATCTGAAAATACTATTCTCACTGGTAAGATGAGAAATGGATAAAAGGTTACCTCCCCTAAACAGGAGAATCATTTTCCTAGACAAAATTCAAGGAATGGCGAAATGGGTAAGAATCCTAAAAATAAGGAAGTTAAATGTTATTCCCATTGTAAAAGGAATGGTCATGATGTTAAGATGTGTTGGTATGTTCCTTCAGTGTAACATTGGAAAGTTGTTAAAAAGGAAAATAATGTCAAACCAAAATTTGTTGATCTAACTCATGTAAATGCTCATTCTAGTATTGGGGAAGTAAAACCACGTAAATAGAGAAATCCGAGTAATTGGATGGGAAAAACATTCCTCAACTTTATGTTTGCATTGCAGTAATTGGTGATAGTATCCAAACATTTTCAACGCTCTATTTTAGGGATTTGATCCTATGTTTATATTCAAGTTTGAAATAATTTGGAAGTAGCCATAGAGAAGATTTGAGTGATAGGTTCATCTTACTCATATTCATCTTCTCACATTTTGGACCCATTAGTTATTCCATTCCTAAAAAAGTATGCAGGATATGGGCATCATTAAAATGTCTATTTTGAAACTTGGCAGTTTTATAGTGTTGTCATTTGTGTAAATATTATGGATTCTTATAAGACCCATTCAGAACTTGTTTGATATTGTAATAAATAGAAAACTATTAAATGTGGTTGTAATTAGGTGTAAATTTATTACACAAACAAACTAGTTTGCAAAGGCACTAGGTGATCATTTTGCAGATTATGACAGTTCACCAATTTGGGTAAGCATACAGTTTATAATCTATCCCTTTACAATTTAGTGTATGGATATAATATTTGCATATTCACCTTGATTCAGATTTTGACTATAGACATTTTACGCATTGATGGTTTAATGATTTTGGATAGTGAATATTTGCAGTTGTAATCAACATAATCACAAAGTGTCACTGAACACTAGCTTGATTATAGATAGGTGTTATTATCCGACTTACTAATTGTGATGGTGATACATTGTTTTGGTAACATTCACGTGGATTTAGTTTTGAACTATAGCTATTTTTGGGCATTGATAGTCTATTTTATTCTGGATAGTGAATACTTGCAGCTTATTACATTTGGATGGACAAAGGCAATAGCCTAATTATGTATAGTTTAGATGTCTCTTATACTTGATATGTGTTATGAAATTGTAATTTAAGTAATCGGCCGTATCAAAAAGTGATAGTTGAACACTAGCTTTCCATAATAGAATAGGTGTTATTATCTGGTCAATTATTTGTGATGCCATTACAGTGGGGTATGACAGTTCACAATTGTGTGCAGAAAGAGTCGATGGTGGTCAGAATGTTTCAGTTGAACACTAGCTTAATTGAGTGTTATTATCTGATCGATTATGTAATTAGCTAATCAACTATTTGCATTTTACTAACCTATAATGTTATTTTGGGTTAATGTATGTGTTTTTGCAATGCAGGAAGAGATAACATGTTTTGTGCATTGATACATAACTTTTTATGGACAAAAACCCTTCTCGGTAGGGAGGAGTGATCAGGGAATATTTTTTCATGTCAAAATTTCTCTAAACTTCCCTAGACCATTCCAGTGTATTAGATCCTTCAGATATATTTCCAACGACTGTAAGAATGTGAAAAATAGACACTCTGAGCTCAAGTTATGTCCGGTCAAAGTTCAGTCAACATGGAAGTCAACTTTGGTCAACAGGTCAACAAGTGGACCAATGACAAGGTGACATGTGGCAATTGGCGACAAGGAAAAATTGATGATCTTGTAATTTTTAAAAAATCACTTCCATGGTATAGAGCTCATCGCAAGCTTTATAACGCATTTTGAACAGACCAAATATGAGTTCGTATGCGAAAGATATACATAGTCAAAGTTGTGGTCAAATGATGACATGTCACACTCTGACATGGACAAATGACATATTATGGGAATGAAACTTGACAGGTTTTTAGTGGATTTTGATTTAAAATAATAATAATAATATTTTATTTAATCCATTCCATGGGAATAATCCTAATTCCATGGGATAAGAAGGATTTTGTGGACAAAAAGCCATTTAAAGGCTTATCCTATCCCTTTCCCACCAAATGTGGGGTCAATGGCTAAATTGGGCACCTAAACCTTTGGAAGGGAGATTTTAACCCAACATCTCATCTAAAAAGATAAGTTTCCTTACTATCTCGCCACCCTTTTGTAAGTGGCATAAATAAAGCTCACTTGTATTTGTAATAAACAAAGTGTCGTGTCTATGTACGGTATTTGATTATTTGTGGAATCAATGGTCAATGCAAATGAGTAGTTTGTTTAATTGGGACCTTTAAGCTAATAAGCAGACAACTTTGGAAAAGTGCAATTTTGGGGCACTTTTGTTCACAACCAGTCTCGAGTTATATATGAAATTTGCTTAGAATTTTGAGATAATCATGATGGTGTGATTATTTATTTGATTTGGATATTTTTTGATATAGTTATGTTATGTTAAATTCACACGAAGACATAGAACCAAAGGGAGACACTGCTGTAAGTGGATCAACAAGGTGAAGGACATAGGCTGAGCTCCATTAATATCCTTTGAAGGTTTGAAACAAAATTTTGTAGGTTTTTAATTCATTATTGGTTAGTGAAAATGTTATTGTATTTACAGTTTTTAACATTATTAATGGATCGGTTCACCACAAAACCAGGGACATAGGAATTTCGAACCTCGTAAACAATCTGGTGTTGTGTTCTAATTTTTATTTTTCAATTTTTGATATTTGCAAGTAATTTAAATTGAAATATGAATATGGATGCAAATATAATCAAGTAATTGATAAAATTGGGATAACAATTAAATCAAACAAAGATTTTTGGGGCTTCGATCAAACCATGAAATTTTTGAGTAAAATTACAAACATAATTTCAGTTTCAATTCAGTCCTAAATTTGATTCTAATCAATTTTTGGAATTCTAAAATCCTTTTAAGTTGATTAAAATTGAAGATCCTTTGAAACAATTAAAAGTGTTAATTCCAAGCACCCGCTGTTCGATCAAGATAGGAAAAAATAGCTTTCACATAAAGAAACAAAAAGGTTGCATGTGCACACATCTAGAGAATAGAAATATATTTTCCACATAAGATAAAAACAATGATTATCCAAAAGAGGGTAAGTGCAGCAAGTTGGTTGATAATTAAGTGGACATAAAAACCTGAAATTTAGGTACCGTGATCAAGGTTTCTAAACTGTGCTTACAATTATTTTTTATAGGTTTGGTAATTTATGAACCTAAAACCACGATCGAGGTCCTCTGAGACAAAAAAATAGACCCGCGAATCCTCGCTTCCCCATTTTTCTTTTCCAACAACGATTTCTCCTAGACCTTTGGCAATCATGCTTTGAATACCCCCTAAAATTACTCTTCAAACTTCTATGTCATGATAGTTTCAACCATGCCATGAAGACAAAGAGGTAAGCCCTCGATTTTGATCATTTTTTTTTGCATTTTAGGTTTTTTTAGTGATTTTCATGGGTTTTTCAATTTTTGTTTATGTATACAACTTTTTTGTTTCGTTAGTTACTCAACAAGCTTGTAATCATGCAAACCATCAAAATATTCCTCAAAACCCTCCAAACATTCCTCAAAACCCTCCTCTAAACATAGATCTATATCTAATGGCTCCTTCTATCCCCTACGAAACCAAAGCAGGAACACAAGTTGATATCATTGGAAGAATCGACAAAATAAAATTTTCATTGAGAACCTTATTCGACTATAAGACAAAATCATCCCACAAATCCATCCCGCATGAGTTTAGCCAACACATTCGCAAACATTGATTGGTGGTGAAGTTGACTCATAACAAATCAAATAGACAGATGAAATACATTTAGAGGTGATTGTAGGCGGTGGTATGTATATAAATTATCCCATGAGGCCATAAAAGATAAAAATAGGAAAATACCACATTTGTGCATTATTTATCGACCCAAGAACCAATGCCACCCCCCGTAGCTACTTGCAAAACGGTTCCCAATCCATTGGTGCCACAATGACCAAATCAAGAACAATTTTTGGGACCAATGGTGGATGGTTTTGATTATCCACCATGAA
Source organism: Taxus wallichiana var. yunnanensis (assembly GCA_018340775.1). Classification (NCBI taxonomy): domain Eukaryota; kingdom Viridiplantae; phylum Streptophyta; class Pinopsida; order Cupressales; family Taxaceae; genus Taxus; species Taxus wallichiana. Next base: position 901,467,244 of record CM031239.1, read on the forward strand.
ACAAAATTGAGGTTCCTCTTTTTTTTAAAGAAATTATATTGCGAGTTCATGTGCTTAATGAGGTCCCAAATTAAGTTGAATTTTTCTAGTTTTATGGGTGAGGTGGTGTCTCTACATAGAGTAGACTGGTGCATGCGTAGGTAAAATAAGGATCACCCATGCCCCAAAAGCACCTCTCCCTTGTTATCCCTCATACAAAGTGAAGGAGGTTGTGGAGATAGACACACTACATGCATAGAGGGATCTCACGACACTTTTACCCAACATAGTGACCCGATTTGCATTTGGTGATGTTGATGGAGGTGCCGATTCTTGTGCACCACACCATTTTGGATCATGTGGTTCCGTATGCACTTCTGAGAGCGAGCCATCATTTTGTGGATCACATGATTTCTTTTCTCTAGATGAGATGATGGCGGATGTTTTTGGAACTGGTTCAAAGGATCTTGGTCTTTCACAGGTAAATGTCAAATAAATATTATATATATATACAATAGTTTAATTTATGTTTGAGATTTTAATATATATGTATTTGATTGTACGTCATGTACATACATGTAAAAACTAATTTTTTATTTTATTTTAAATAGCAAGATCCTAAAAGGAAACATCCAATGTCGACATACTACTAGCTACTACTGATTGGGTGTGTTATAAACGTAAGTTTGAAGTTGTATTTAAATTTCAAATTTCATTTTATTGCGCTCTTTTATTATTATAATGTTTCACTGTACATGTGTATATTAATATATGTTTGTGTTTTATACGTAGGAGCCTAGCAGGTCATCATCTCTTTGGGATCCGAGGCTACTTGCATGCCTCATATGACGCTTACACATGTTAGTTTCTCTTTACGCTTTATTTCTAATTGGGAAGTTCACGTGGATTATGCTTTGGGTATATTATGTAAGCAGTCCTGTAGATTAATATTGATTTATACATGTTTTTGTATAGCTTATGACTTCAAGAGAGACTCCTCTATATATGTAGACTGTGGAGGCTCCAGTAGATACTACCATAAAGATCTCGTGAGATCCACTAATTGAGGTACAATTTTTCAAATCATAAATTTTTGGTGGAATTATTTCCTATCACTTAAATCTACAATATCAAATTTTGTACATGAAATATTTAATTTGAAATTTAATTATTTGTATGTAGCTTACCTCTCGTGAAGTCTATTATTGTCCATGCGGTGTGTCAATGAAAATTGATAGGGATCGTGACATTGCGTAAGATTTCACATGTATTTTAACTAAATTATAAGTTTCTAAATTTTGAATGTATTTTAAAAATCTAGGTGTCAAAAACTTGTTGTTTATGAATGTACAAGTTAGGTTACGTGCCTTCTTAGAGAGACCTAAGACAACATGGATGAAATCCATAGTGGTATCTCCTCCACTACATCCCTAGGTCGTGGACATGCTACTTCTAGTAGGACAAAGAGAGGGAAGATGTTTCATGATTAGATTCATATGACCTAGATTTACATATATATATATATATATATATATATATATATATATATATATATATATATATATATATATATATATATATATATATAGCCTTATGCAACCGCATGTGTTCCTATATGTATGTATACACACTTAGTTCGAGATGCACACATGTTATGAACTTATATTTTCAAATACACGCGTCTAGCACACTTAGTTTAATACATTATATATCCATGTGTTGGTTTTCATAACAATATTACTTCTATGTTTGATTTGATTTCATTGCACATGATATCCTTCTATGTATGTATGTTCTATGTATATTAGTTCTATATGTATGTTTGATTTAAAATTAAAAAACCATGTCCTGGAGCACTACATGGTACAATTGTTAAGCAAACCTATTCCATTAAGCAAAACCTATGATAACCATGCTAGGTGAACTACAAAAGGGCAATACATAATTACGTCGGGTGTATGTGCAACTCTAATTATTTTCCCACCTCCTAACAATGTGCACATCTTTGAAAGAATGGTTGTGAGGGAATTTCTATAACTAACATTTTTTCTTTTAAAGCTAACACTCATCTATTGCATATCAACTAATGTGAACATTGTTAGAAATAAGTGAGGTAGAGTTCATCTTGAACTATATGAATAGAACGGTACTATGGTGCAACATTACATGGTACACTTGTTAACAAATTAAGGGAAGCATTTATGTATTGTTTTAGAGATTATCCCATTAATAGGATTATCCCATTGATCAATAAATACACCTTAATATCTTTGTATAATTTTATGCTATGCCAATCAACTAAGAAGTTACACATGATTTGATTATCGTAAGTAGATTCATCTCCCTATTAAGTCCTATATGTTTTTGTATTTAAGCACACACTTTAAAAACCCCATTTTTGTATACCCTACAATCCTTCTAGTCCAAAATACACATTTTTGTGAGGGGGTTTGTCAAATAATTCACATCCTTACCATTCCAAGGTATTTGAAAAAATTTCAAGGTTCTTCAATGAATTTTAAAATGATATATCAAGGAATTTGTGAACATTCTTTACATATTTATTTAGGATGTTTGTACATATGTTACGACATATCAATCTAGATAAGAACACATAAATATGTATGTAATGTATATTGTCAAATAATTCACATCCTTCGATTTTAAAGATGATACAATGACAATGTTTTAGGAATTTCAAATGTTAGCAGTATCCTTATCGTATTTATTCAAAACCATAACATCTAATAAACATCTATTTCTTTAAAATTTAATTTTGAAACTAAGATATAACAATCGACACATATCATATATGATGTTATATGTTATATAATGGTAAATTGAAGGTTCTTAACTTAGTTGGCAAAAGATATGCAAACAATATTCTTAACAAGTTCTATTGTGTATTAACATGCTTAAAAAGAGATCATTTAACAATCATTAGAGTATTTACATGGTAATGTGTTAACCTTGTTGCAATCTCATTGATGCTAGCCGAGTAGCATGAGAAGTCATGCCCCGAGACGTCGTGGTCCAATAAACTATCACCGCCAACGCGTTCGATTGGGGGTATATGCCTTCAGGTGCTATGGTGGGCTCTAGGGAGGCCCAGATTGGTGTCAGACCACCCGATTCGAGCCTTTCTAGCATTCCTTGAGCCTTTGTGGCATAAATGTTTACAAACTGCCTTTTCTAGTAGTCCTAGGAAATGAACGGAGGTGAGTAGTAAGAAGTCATGCCTCAAGATGTTGTGGTACCAAACCAACTATGTTAACACATCTGGGTGGCTACGTGAACACTAGAGGAGGCATCGTTTTATTGCATGACAATGTTGATGCTTTCGAGCTACTTCATTTGGGTGTAGTCCCTTAAGAGCACTGAGACCAAAAACTAGTTCAACTTCAATGGGTGACTATTCCCAATCGAAGTGGCACCTAGAGATGTCTCATTAGATCTTACAACTCAAAGATAGAACCCTCTACAATAGATGTCCTAGTTTTTTCCTTATCTAATCGGTGCTCTCACCGCTCTATTGTTTGAGACATCAGTAAAGCTATCAAACGATATATTTTACAAACGGTGGGTTGTGGCAATCAATCAACTATGCCGACATGTCCGGGTTCCCGGTGAACACTAAAGTAGGCATCATTTTGGTGCCCGACAACGTCGTTGCTTCCTAAGGCTACTTCGTTTGAGCGTAGTCCCTTAAGAGCTCTCGAGACCAAAAAATTGTTCAACTTTGACGGTGACTATGCATACTCCATGGCACCTAGAGACATATCATATAATCCTACAAAATGGTGTAGGGATCCTCTACAATATCATGTCTCAATTTTTCCTTCACCAATTGGTGCTCTCGGGCCCTATTGTTTACAAATGCATGAAATAGTGCGGTTTGAGTCAACAGTGTAAGGTCACAAACACTATATTTTACAAACAAGGTTCATGGCACAAAAATGACTACACCGAGATGTACAGGTGGCCAGAGAACAATATAGGAGGTTTCGTTTCCATGCGTGACAACGTTTTCGCTTCTAGGCTACTTCGTTTGGTCGTAGTCCCCAAGATCCCCGAGACCAAAAAATTGTTCAAATTTGACGGGTGACTACGTGCACTCCATGGAACCTAGAGACATCTTATCCAATTCTACACCTCATAGGGACCCTCTACAATATAGTGTCTCAATTTTTTCCTTATCTAATCGATGCTCTCACCGCCTATTGTTTGCAAATGCACGAAATCTGTAGTTTGGGGACAGTGTAAGGCTTTCAAATGATATATTTTGTAAACAGCTGGTTATCACACCAAAATGACTACACTGAAACATCTAAGTGGCTAGGTGAACACTAAAGGAGGTGTAATTTTAGTGCATAACAATGTCCTTGCTTCAAGGCTACTTCATTCGGGCAGAACTTAAGAGCCCCAAGACCAAAAAAAATTTCAACTTTGACGGTGACTACATGTACTCCATGGCACCTAGAGACATTTTGTCCGATCCTACACTTGAGTTTAGGGACCTTATTAAATATCCTGTCTCATTTTTTTCCTTCTACAATCGGCGCTCTCGGTGCCTCTATTGTTTGCAAACGCATGAAATAGTGTAGTTTGAGCAAGTGTAAGGCTGTAAAATGCTATATTTTGTAAACGGTGGTTCATGGAACCAAAACGACTATGCCGACATGTCCAGGTGGCCAGTGAACAATATAGGAGGATTAATTTCATTGCAAGACAACATCGTTGCTTCCGAGCTACTTCGTTCAGTTGTAGTCCCTGAAGAGCCATGAGACCAAAAAATTGTTCAACTTCGACGGGTGACTACGCACACTCCATGGCACCTAGAGACATCTCATAAAATCCTATACCTCGACATAAGGACCCCTACAATATCCTATCTCAGTTTTTTCCTTCTCCTATCGGTGCTCAGTGCCCTACTATTTGCAAATGCACGAAATAATGTAGTTTGAGCTAGTGTAAGGCTATCAAACGCTATATTTTGCAAATGATGGGTCATGGTACGGAAAAACTACGTTGACATGTCTAGGTGCCTAGGTGAACAATATAAGAGGCGTCATTTTGGTGTGCGACAACGTCATTTCTTGCGGGTTGCTTTGTTCGGTCGTAGTCCCCGAAGAGCCCTCGGACCAAAATATTGTTCAACTATGATCGGTGACTACGTGCACTTTGTGGCACCTAGAGATGTCTCATCTAATCATACACCTTTGTGTAGGGACCCTATACAATATCTTATCTAGGTTTTTTCCTTCTCCAATGGTGATCTTGATGTCGTGTTGTTTGCAAACACATGAAATAGTGCGCTTTGAGCCAGGTGTAAGGTTTTCAAATGCTATATTTTGCAAATGGTGGGTCATGGTACCAAACCGACTATGCCCTACACATGTGGATGACAAGGTGAATGATATATGAGGTGTCATTTTGGTAAGTGACAACGCTCGTTTCTTTCAGCTACTTCATTCTGTAGTCCCTTAACAACCCTTAGACCAAAAATCATTCAACTTCGACGGTGACTACGCGCACTCCATGGAACCTAGAGATGTATCATCTAATCCTACACCTTGGTTTCAGAACCCTCTACAATAGCATGTCTCATTTTTTTCCTTATCGAATCGGGGCTCTCACTTCCCTATTGTTTGCAAATGCTTGAAATAGTGTAGCTTGAGATAGTGTAAGGTTGTCAAACAATATATTTTGCAAACGGTGGGTTATGGCACCGAGCAGTTACACACTGACACATATAGGTGGCTAGGTGAATGTTGTAGGAGATGTCATCTTGGTGTGCGACAAGGTCGTTGCTTCTGGCTACTTCATTTGGGCGTAATCCCTTAAGATCCCTAAGACCTAAAAATAATTCCATTTCGACAGTGACTATGCGCACTCCGTGGCACCTAGAGACATCTCGTTAGATCCTAAACCTTGGTGTATGGACCCTCTACAATAGCATGTCTAAGTTTTTTCCTTATCCAATCGGTGCTCTCGCTGCCCTATTGTTTCTGGCAAACGCTGAAATAGTGCGGTTGAGCCGGTGTAAGGTCAAAACGCTATATTTTGAAAACGGTGGGTAATGGCACCAAACCAACTATGCAGAAACATTTAGGTGGAAAATTGACACTAGAAGTTGTGTTCTTTTGATGTGTGACAATGTCATTGCTTTCGGGCTACTTCGCTCGAGCATAGTCCCTTAAGAGCCGTGAGACCAAAAATTTTTCAACTTTGACAGTGACTACGTGCACTCTGTGGAACTTATAGATGTCTCGTCTCCGATCCTACACCTCGGTGTATAGACCCTCTATAATAGCCTATCTCAGTTTTTTCCTCTCCAATCGCTATCGTAGCTCTATTGTTTGCAAACGTGTAAAATAGTGCAGTTTGAGCCAGTGTAAGGTCACAAACGCTATAATTTGCAAACAAGTGGGTCCTGCACCGAATTGACTATGCCAACATATACAAGTGGCCAAGTGAATGCTAGAAGAGGTGTCATTTTGGTGTGCGACAACGGCATTTCTTCTAGCTACTTCGCTCGAGTGTAATCCCTTAAGAGCCCTAAGACCCAAAAATTATTCAACTTCAACGGGTTCCTTCGCACACTCCATGGCATGTAGGGATGTCTCGCTTGATCCTAAACCTCGGCATAGGGACCCTCTATATTAGCCTGTCTCTGCTTTTTCCTTCTCCAATCGGTTGCTCTTGCACTATTGTTTGCAAACACGTGAAATAGTGTAATTTGAGCCAATATAAAGTTGTCAAATGCTATATTTTACAAACGATGGGTCGTGGTACTAAACCAATGTGCTTTGAAACATCGAGGTGTCTAGGTTAACACTATCGAGGTTTCATTTTGGCGCAACAATTTCGTTGCTTCCAGCTACTTCGTTCGTGCGTAGTCCCTTAAGAGCTCGAGACAAAAAAAAATCAACTTCGACGGGTGACTACTTAGACTCCGTTGCACGTAAGGATTTCTTGTTTGATCCTACACCTTAGCATAGGGACCATCTACAATATCCTGTCTCAATTTTATACTTCTCCAATAGGTGCTCTCATTGCCCTATTGTTTACAAATGTGTGAAATAGTGCAACTTTGAGACAAAGGTAAGGCTATCAAGCACTATATTTTATAAATGGTAAAACGTGGCACCAAACTCGACTACAACAAATTATCTCGAGTTCCCAGGTGAACACCAAAGGAGGTGTCTTTTTTTTCATGATAACATTGTTGCTTCCGGCTACTTCATTCATGTATAGTCCCTTAAAATCCTCGGGACAAAAAATTGTTCAACTTCGACAGTGACTACGTAAACTCCGTTGCACCTAAGGATGTCTTGTCGATCCTACACCTTAACATAGGGACCATATAAAATATCTTGTCTCATTTTTTTACATCTCCAATAGGTGATCTCACCGCCTCTATTGTTTGCAAACACGTGAAACAGTGTAATCACAAACAATATATATTGCAAACGGTGGGACACGGCACCAAACCGAGTGTGCCACACATCCGAGTGGCTAGGTAAATGCTATAGAGGCGTCATTTTTGTGTGTGACAACATTGTTGCTTCCGGCTACTTCGCTTTGATCATAGTACCTTAAGAGCCCTAAGACATAAAAATAATTCAACTTCGATGGGTGAGTACACGAGACTCCTGAGTACCTAGAGATGTCTCATCTAATCCTACACCTTAGCATAAGGACAATCTACAATAACCTTGTCTCAGTTTTTTCATTCTCCAATCCAATTGGTGTTATAGCCATCCTATTGTTTGCAAACACGTGAAATAGTGCGGTTTGAGACAATGTAAGGCTATCAAATGCTATATTTTACAAATGGTGGATTGTGGCACCAAAACAATCAGTCATGCCGACACTTTCAGTGGCTAGGTGAATGCTAGAGGAGGCATAATTTTGGTGCATGACAATGTCATTACTTCTAGGCTAATTTGTTCAAGCGTAGTCCCTTAAGAGCCTTGAGACACAAAAATTGTTCAACTTCGATGGGTGACTACGCGCCCTCCATGGCACCTAGAGACTTCTTGTCTAATCCTACACCTTGGCATAGGGACCCTCTACATTAGTTTGTCTCAAATTTTTCCTTCTCCAATCGGTGTTTTCGCTGCCCTATTGTTTACAAAATGCGCAAAATAGTGCAGCTTTGAGCCGTGTGTAAGGTAAGGTCACAAACACTATATTTTGCAAATGGTGGGTCCTGAACCAAAACGAATGTGCAGACGTGTAGGTATGGTATTGTAAACACTTTGGGAGATGTCATTTTTGTGTGCGACAACGTCATTTCTTCCAGGATACTTCTTTTAGGCGTAGTCCATTAAGAGCCCCGAGACCGTGAAATCATTCAACTTCAACGAGTGACTACATAGACTCCGTGGATGCCTAGAGACATCTCGCCTAATCCTAAACCTTTTCCTAGGGATCCTCTACAATATTTTGTCTTAGATTTTTCCTTCTCCAATTGTTGCTCTCACTTCCTATTGTTTTCAAACGCATGAAATAGTGCACTGAGTTTGAGCCAATGCAAGACTCACAAATGCTATATTTTACAAATGGTGGGTCATGGCACTAAACCACCTATTCACACGCATAGGGATGGTCTTATAAACACTTAGGGATATGTCATTTCAGTTCTCTAAGCTCAAGGTATTTCGGCTACCTCCTCTAGATCCAAGAACCAACTCCACCGGTACATAAATCATTGTTAATTGCTTTTTTTTTTTTTGTAAACAATGAAATATTCTCTTAGCTACGATAATTTACAATTCTCTACTAAAAATGCCAATCATGTGAAGGTGGAAGCTTTTTTTGGCACCTCTAACTTGCACATAAAAGTGTTAGTCAAATAAATTTAAGTTTCAAAACAAAACCATACTAGATATATTCAAAATACACAAGTTTAATAAAATATATGAACTTAAATTTATCTAGAACTAACAAATTTATATATACCAAACATGAGCATTGTAAATTCATACCAATGAACCATCAGAATCAGATCTACTATGAATAGCGGATAGGATTGCTTCATGATCTAACTCTCGAACCTTCCAAAGAATCTTGTTATCAGGCCTTCCTCGATATCTATAGAACTGAATATTTGTCTCTAGAACTAGATGCAAATATAAGAGTATTTTCATGTGTGCCTCAAAGTCCTCAAACACCCGACAGAGTACATTTTTAATTAAAAGCTGTCGAAACCAAGTTCTAGTAACTACCACTAACCCTATAGGGTACTCAATATCTTCGTCATCTATAATAGGAGAAGTAAAATTCTTTCTTTCCTTGATGCAACGAAATAAGAAATAGTTTGTTCCTTATTCATTGTCTTACATTGCAATAACTCGCAAACACATGTCTAACAAAAAAAAAGGTTACAACTCAAATTTAAATTGTACATATTAAAATTTTAGTGGACATAACTCAATACAAAAACTATAAATAACCATAAATACCTTGCGCACCAAATTTGAAATTTCACAAAGTCCTTGGATGTTACAACTTCATTTGTAGAAATAAGTCATAATTCTTATGAAGGTTGATAACTAGGAAGCGCAGTTAGAGGCCTACAAATCCATCCATCCACCCATTCTTGTGAATCACACTCAACAAAGAAAAAATTTGACACAAGATGCACAAAAACATGTCAAATTTCTTGTCCATGTGTCCCACGAAGTAGCATCCGAGCTACAAAATGAGTGTATATCATTGGACACATGAGTTTCATACAATCCTCATAGTTAGCAATTTGTTGTTCCTCTATAAACAAAAATATTTGTCAACCGTAGAATTTTCTTGAGAACCTCGGGCCATGTTGTCAATACATCATTTGACTATGATATTTTCATCTTTCAATTTAGCACCATCTATGTACTTCAACTCTTCTCTTGCAAGAGATCTTTTCACACATGACCCTTAACCGTCATGCTCTTCTTTTCCATGTACAAGCTCAAGTGAAACTCCAAATATGTTGCACACCCATCTTGACGTGCATCCTAATCATCCAATAAAACATTCTTACATTCTTAAATTGATACATGTAATTATCTAACCATATATAATGTTGTTTGAAATTGATGTCCCTATCGAGAAAGTTTCCATAGAATAACTAGAAACACCCTTGCACAAATTTAGTAGAATAAGTATGATCATCACTGATATTAAAGTGGTACTCTCTTAAAAAATTGATCATTCTCTGTAGTGTCAGGAGAATGTATAAATATTATATGCACAAAAATGGCAACTTGTACTGAGTTGTAATATTGTGATTGAACCTCCATTTGTGGTTGAAATGTGTAATTTTTGTAAAATCGATCACTAAAACAATAGTACCAATAGGAAAATTTTCCCTACATATCTTGAAATTTTCATCCAACCATCGATCTCTCGTATGTATGCCTAGCATACTCATAAATAATTTCATCCTTAAATTTTCTCATAAATTGAAAAACAGATATATGTTCTCAGAACTAGCTCACACCATTTAGAGTCTTTTCCATATTTCAATGGGTATGCAACTTATTTATATTAATCAAACTAAAATAAATTATGTCCTATTGCACCTTATATTTTATCATGGATGAAACTTTCCATTTTAGGTAATCCTCCGCATGTACCACAAACTTCAGCCTCTAAGAACTTCCGACAATAAAAAAATTGTCCAACTTCTTTTTCAAAAATATCACAGAATGAAATCTCTAGAAGATATTGGTGGAACTTGAACACCACATTCGATACATAGTTTTAGAATAAAAATTAGAACAAATACGTAAACATTTAGCATAATGTATCACAAATTCAACATGTTACCTATAACAAAAGTGGTGCGAGCGTGGTTGATTTTCACATAGAATGGTTTCTAAATTTCAAAAAAATGTTGACTAATTTCAATTTCCAGATGCTCTTGGTCAAACTTACAAAAAAATTGAGTTTGGGTCATATCTAAGAAATGCTTTGGATGTGCTTCACGATTATTATAACCAACTCTCCATTTTACAACATCTCTTCTATTAGGTAAAACTCTAGTGTTATCATGCCAAAATTGAATAAAAAATTCTCTTATAGCATCAATTTTTTTCCTTACCCAAAGGCTCTAGCAAAAATGCCCAAAAATCAATTGACTTGTTTGCATAATCAAATGTTGTTTTGTATTGATTCACTTACAACACTAGTAGCAAGTACATGACACACAATATTACTATCCCTAGTGTGTCTCTTTACACCAACAAAGGTGATATGCATCATGAAGGTTTTCAATAATTGTAGAGGTTTGACCATGTTTATTAGATTTTGTCAATCCTAAGGTGTTTAATGTAGGTCTCACTTTAATCAATTTCATCAAACTAACCAACAACTGACATCTTTGGGAATCATTTAAAATTCCAAAATGATTATCCCAAATTTTAGTGGATTTTCTTCTGATTTTCCATCCAAAAAGTTTGTCAGACATTGGTTTCAAAATGTTTTCATCAATTTCAATAAAATAATTAGGTTTCTTATGGAAAATCCTAGGAGGTGTTTTTATCAATTTTTTCTTGTCTACGCTTTCAACAAGAATTTCTTTATTCACATTTTCATTATCTCCTTCAATTTTGACATTTTCTACATCACGAGAATTTAATTATTCTTCAACAAAGGATGAATAACATCTTCATCACGAGTATTTAATTCAACTTCAACATTGACGGTAAAAACATTACCTAGTTCCTCATTGCTTACAATAGTAGGGGTCAAGATGAACCTCTTCTTGATTCGCAAAGATTACGCATTCGCTCAAGATTTTCAAATTGATTTTCCTCTAATTTGTTTGGTGTTTTTACTTAATGACTTCCTTTTTTGACTTTGTTTCTTTTCTCCCATGATGTTTTGCTTATGGTGATAAGAAAAACATCCGAAAAATGACATAATTTCATTGTAATTCATACAAGTAAAGTCAAATAGTAAAATCACATCGTAATTAGAACATTGGGATGTGTTTAAATATGATTTAAGAACCATGATTGTGCTTTACAAACTGTGCTCATAGTTTATAAAGTGTGATCGCAGCTTCTTATTATAAAACCCATGATCACGGTTTATAAATGCGATAGCGATTGTATTCAGATCATCAAATCCAACCCTAAGGCTCGGAAATATTTTTTTCTCCAACCAAAGCTATGGAAGGTCATTATAAAGTGTAAAACGTAAAAAAAATCAAATTTTCTCTTCCACAGACTTGAATCATGTTGAAAAACTGAAAACATTTTAGAAAAATGGTACCATCGCATAGGGGAGACTGTTAGCTTCTAGAAATATTGATTTTCAAGTGAATAGAATAAGATAAATATAATTTTATAGTTTTTAACTAACAATAGGTCTTTAAGAACTTTTTTCCTACGAATTTTCATGTCTAAGTTTAAGACTCGCAACTTTAGTTTTGCTTATTAAAATGTGATAAAACTTATACCATCCCAAGCTTGGAGGAATTCTATACACGTTAAAATATATATATATATGATTTCGATATTTTTACATAGATATGGCGGGAAAACAAAAGGTGCTCCATTTTATAAATATTTTTAGACCACGTTCACCGAAAAAAATTATTAAAAAAAAGTGTTCAAAAAATAGAAAATAAAATCCATCCCAAGATAGACAACTACATCTACATCATACAAGATTTGGTCATCCAAATCATGGGCAAATGAACTATAATCTTATAGGTTATTTTAAAAAAACACCAAGTCATATAATTTTAAGTCTTTAATATAGCTAAACTTCTCCATTTTTTTAAAAATAAGTAGTTTAGAAACTAGATTCAAATCTTGGGTAAGTGCACCAAGTTGGGGGACAATTAAGTGGACATCAAATCCTGAATTTTACATTAAAAACAACAAAACATAAAATTTAGTCTTCCACGGACTTGAACCATGCCGAAAAGTAAAACATATATCATAAAAATGGTACCATTGCATAGGGGAGACTGTTAGCTTTGTAGAAATACTGATTTTAAAGTGAATAAAATAGGATAAATATCATTTTATAATTTTTTACTAATAGTAGATCTTTAAGACACTTTTTCCCATGAATGTTTATGTCTACGTTTAAGACTAAAATTTTTGTTTCACTTATCAGAATGTGATAAAACTTATACCATCCCAACTGTGGCAAAATTATATACATGTTCAAAAAAAAAATTATTTGATTTCAATATTTTTTGATGAAGTTATGGCGGGCAAACGGAAAGTGCTCTGTTTTCTTTATGTTTTCATACCACTTTCACGGAAAAAATCATAAAAAATAAAATATTGCTCAAAAAAGTACAAAATAAAATTCATCCCAAGATAGATAGTGGCATCTAACTTCTCACCAAAGGAGAAAAATATATATCAATTTTTGGTCATCCAAATTGTGGGCAAACGGACTATAATCTTATAGGCGTTTTAAAAAAAATACCAAGTCATTGAATTTTGAGTGTTTAATATAGCTAATCTTGTCCATTTTTTAAAAAATTAGTATTTTAGAAACTAGATTCCGGATGCTACGATTCATATTAATATAATTTTTCTAATTTTGAGTGTATGTATTGCTAATAATCCCTACAAGTTGATATTATGTTGTTATTTGCAATATGACGTCCACGTATGACCCCTTTTTTGTCCCCCAACTTGCTGCACATACCTGCTTTCACGATTCATATTTCTATAAATTTTTCTAATTTTGAGTGTGCTTATTGCTAATAATCCCTACAAATTGATATTTCGTTATTTTTTGCAACATAACGTCTACTTATGACCCCTTTTTTTCCACCAACTTGTTGCGACTCACCCAAGAGGATTCATGCACATAGGCCAAAATTACCTTTTCAAAAAGGAAAAATTGTGCCACAAATAGCTGTATATTCCAAAAATTACATTAGTGCATGATAAGGATCGGTATCCCATAGGTTTTGGCCAGTCAATAAGAGTTTGACTAAAGTAGAGAGTTTCAACTTACAAACACTATTATTATCCTTTTACTATTTTAAAATTTTATTTTGTAAAGGCTAAATTGGTGCATGTATGAGGAAGAACTAGGCCTTAGATGGCTATTTTTTTAGTATAGGTGGGGATTTTTATATATTTTACATTGCTTTCACGGGCATGGGGGTGAAATTTTTCTATAGTTATGCTCCAAAATGTTTTATACTGTTCACCTTATGATTGAATAAGAAGACAATTTTTCTCCATTAGAACTTTTGATAGTGCGTTCCTACAAATTAAAGGTGTGTTTAAGTGATTCTAATATTCCTTTGCATGCTTATAGTTTTACAACACATCCATTCAACAATATTACTGATTTTCCAAGCCATTAAAGTGCATTATATTTCTTTGTGAGTACAAAATCAATTAAATAAGCTATTGTAGTGAATTTTAGCAGTTCTTTTACTAGTCAAGAAGTGTTTTTGTTGCCCAAACCCCACAAATATTTGGTGTATGGCATTTACCTATTTTAGTTTTACATTCCTTCTAACCTTTAACTCGGTTAGAATACAAAATTTAGTGGTTCATCAAATGGAACCAACCCTTTATGGAGTTTTCCCTCATTCGGAGACGTCCATAACTTGGAGGGGATTCCATTGTGACTTGGCCTAAGTAAGAATTCAATTAACCATCCAACGAAAGGTGTACCTCGAACGATAACACATAATACATACTCAACTAGTTGTTCTCTAAATATTTTTTTAATTTGTGCCATTTGTGCATAGGATATCTTAGCGCCTATATTGATTGAAAAATTACAAAGAAAATAATTGGATAAATGTGTGAAATAAGTTGTCGAACGGACAAATAGATTATAAAATCAATGCATAACATATTCCTTAAGGCTTTGATGAAACAAATTTTATAATAATGTATGATCATCTACATAATAGAGAAATTCCACATGAAAATATTAGAGATGATCTTGAGGGTCACCATTGTCATTGAAAATGGCCAGGTTAGGGGTGAAAAATTTGAGAGGAAGTGGATAAAAATAATTTTTCCTAATAGTAGTGTGAAGAAGCATAGAGGCATCAAGAGATGACGAGGAGCATGATTTATCCTACTATAACTATTGGATTTGAATGTGTAAGTCTTGATAGAGTAAAATCAAGTCTTGTGTGCCGTAAGAAGAGACTTATCAAGTGTGTGAAATAAGAGGTAGAGTAAAGTGTTTAGTAGGAGTAGGAATAGACATCACAATAGTAAAAATAGGTAGAAGGGTAGATGTAGGAAGTTGTGTTTTAATAGAAATAGAAGCAATATAGAGATGGAAGGGTTAAGCTCAACTTAGTTGGTGGCCTCCTCATGAGAAGTAAATAAAAGATGATATAAATCTTGCACTTGTTTAACAATATGAGCATTAAGATCCTACAGTGTCTTCATCATAAAAGGGGAGATAAATTTAAGCCATGTTATGAAGATGCCAATATGCCTGAAGTTAGGTTCGGTTTGAGTGATGGGTTCACTAAATGATATAATTTAATTTTTATTAATCAAATCTAATATTACAGATTCACATATGATGATAAATGTTAAAATACATATTTGACTCAAGCTATAAGCTAATAAAATATGAAACCCTAAGTGGAAGAGAGAGAGCATTTGATTAAGTTGATTTGTACTTGATATGGGAGTGATCAAGACTAGGAAAATTTCTAAACATGATATGAATATTTTTATAAATTCTCGAGATAAATTACAAACTACATGAATATGGTTGGACATAGGTGACCACATGAGGAAAGGGTTTCATCAAAACTAACGACCATTACTAGGAGGATATGACCGTGAAAATTGTGAGAAGTTGATCTTCACTGTGTCACACAAGTATCAAAAATATTTTGTGTTGATAGCATGTGTGTTACATATGATCGTTGAGGTACATATAACTCGTAAAACTAAGATTCACCTAAAAACCCATAGTACCACATAATATCCAAAAAATAAACATGCAATATAGGAGTTGTCATTTGAACCTAATCATAAATCGAAAACATAAACTTACAAATGATCATTGCACTACATCTCAAACTTCATGAAGTTCTTATGAGTGTGTGTAAGATTCATGCTCTAGGATTCCCTTGTACAAGTGTAATTAATAGCGGGTTATAGCTATTTGTAACAATGTAGATAGATGTGTAGATGGAATAAAGAAACTTCCCCTTCCTATGTTGTGTATGGTGAAAATGTAGTCCCTTGTCCCTTTGATTGATGTTAGATGGATTCCTTTAATTGATTTAATTTCCTTTAGATTTTATATTATGAGGTGATGGCACATGCTATGAGCTTGGCCCCTAGTTTTAAACACGTAACTATGTATTTGTATGAGTCCCTTTTTTGAATTTTGAAATTAACAACTGGAAAGATAAGCCATAAGTAGAAAATATGCCCAAAACATAAAAGAGACCTTAAATAAATGAGAAAGGTTGAAAATGGTTAGGGGTGCATGGAGGGTTAAGGACACTGGGAACTCTAGACCTAGCTAGGTGTTTGTGCTTGAGCCATACAAAATTAAATACGTAAAATACATAATGGGATGTGGGTTATGAAATTTCAAATTTAAAGCAACAAACAAAGACAAGACGCCAAAGACATTCGTCAATTACTAGTTTTCTTTCTTAGGAATCATATGAATGATAATATGTATTTAGGACCTAGAAATGTACCCAAGTGCATGATTTCATGTCTAAACCTAAAACTTTCGAAGTGACTCAAATCCCACTCTCCAATGTGACACTTCAACTTTGAATTTTACACTTCGATTAGTGGCTACCTGAGACAAATCCAATGCTATCGATTCTCTCTCAAATGCACAAATAGACCCGTTGTAAATAAAATATATTTATTTAGTAATAATCACAAGATTATCATTATTCGCAGGATTAACAAAGGATAAATTGCGAGTTTGCATGGCATTTTAACCCTTAGTTGATTGGTGGTAAACCTTCCCTTTCATAAAATGAAGAAAACTATCTTAGACCTTCACAAAATTTAGCGAAATAATTGGTCTATTTGTATTTGGGCACAAAATTGAGGTAATTATTTGATTTTTATAACTTTGGGAAAATATGATTATTACCCGCCAACATTGAAAATAATCAAAATAATTATAAAAACATTATAAAAACCCATTCATGGACACTTTGAAAAGCATGATTAAAGTTTGTTTAAGGGCAAGAGACTTTAACCATGGTCAAAGTTGAATGTAACGCCCGTAAAAACAACCCACTTGAGACCCAAGAACAACCTAGGATTAGTTAGGAAAATTATGGAATAAGTTTTTGGTTTAAAAGAGTCTACAACTAGGTTACAAGACAACAGTTGTCACAAGCAAGTTTCAAAGCCAAATACTATTAATAGCTTATAGTTTTATTAATATGAAAATTATAAAAGATCACAAGGTCCAAACTTAGGGTTAGATTAATCAATTAGGTTAAGAGGGTAATTTTCACTATACCACTCTCTAACAGGATTAAAAGATTAAAATTGGTTTTTTTCTCAAAATTAACACACCCAAAACTTCTCAAAACATTCCCATTAGATAGAATATTTCATCACCTTTCCAAAGGTGATATAAACAATTCCTAACTCATATTTCTCAAGTTATGGGCTCACAGGACCTTCTGAGTAAAATTTTCCAAAAAGTGCGTCTATAGGTTGAGGAAGAAAATTTTCCCATGCGTGAGCCGGTGGGAGCGGGAGAGTTTTAGTGCATTTCCATTTTGGAACAAAAAAATGATCTACCTCTCAGGTGCCGCGAGCTTGAAAGAGCACGTGTCAAAGATTTCTAAACTTTGGTGGAAAATCGGGTCGTCAGAGGATTTTAAGACAGTGATCAGTTTTGGCCAAAAAGTGCTATGGAATCAAATGATCCATGCCTTTGCCAATGCCCAAAGCGCCACGTGACAAGTGTTGATTGGTCTTGGGAAATAGAATTACAGGGAAACTTAGAGATTTTATACTTTAGGGTTAAATGCACAAAGGATTAAAATATCCCGTACCTCCGACTTCCCCGAACGATGCCACATGTCAATTAATGATTGGTTATACGCCACAGTCAATAAGCCAAAGTAATTTAGCAAAAATTGAATTTTATGAGAAAAAGCTTTAAAGACATAAAAATCTCTGCACCTCCATGATGCATCATGAAGACACGTGTCAGCCATCCATCAATGTGGATCAACAGCCGACCGAAAATTCAGGAAAATTTTCCCAAAAATTCCAAGTGCTAAGCTAAAAAGGGGATCTGCACACGTGGCAACACCCGATTTGCTACACGGGCCGAGTGGGGTGGTAGAGGAAACTTAGAAAATTTTCCCAAATTCTTTTAAAGGTTAAGTTAACTATTGCAGAGTTCGCAGCAGGGTCATTGAAAAACAACCAAAAAGGCAAAAGCGAGAAGGCGGGTCCGCGAGGGAAATTTTTCCAAAATTTATTTTTTAAACTTAGGTGATTTGAAAAAGAAAGGCTTGTGGGTCAGCGAAGTGGCGGGAAATTTTGTGCCTTTGGAATTTTTGACAAAAAAATCGCTAAGGAAAATTCATACCTGCGTGTCCCAAGGAAATTTTTTCCAATTTTTTTATGACAGTTTAGAATTATTTTGATGCCAAATGAAGAAAAACTTGAAGGCCATAACTTTCAATCAGGAGATTTTTTTGGGAAAACGAGGAATTTTTGAAATCTCTCAATGTCCTCTTTGCATAGGAATCATTAATCTTTCATTTTGATAATGTTTAAGGCGACAATAGCTTTCATGAAAATGATCTACAGATTTTAAAAGGCAAACTAGTAAATTTTAATTTATGAAATTTTAATCAATTGATCTTCTTCCTCTCTCAACATGTCAATTATACATGGATAATTGTTCTTAGATGGATTTAGGATGGATTTGGAAGGTAAATTTGTTTGATTGACTCCCAATAAACAAAAATATAACTTTGACAACAAAAATGATGAAAGAAATGGTTTGAGCCTGATTTTGCTAAGTTTACTAAAAATTTCCTTAAGCATTTTTGTCCAATTGAATTCATTTAGGTCATACTACTTCAATTTAATCACTTAATTTGTTATTTCAATGTTGCAGGTTCGAATTGGGCATTTTGGATAAAGTATTTGCCAATTTGAAAATACAGAACAAAGATCAAATTTTAAAGGATCTATTTGCCATTTTCATGTTCCAAGTATTGGAATTCATTCCAATTCTAATCTAATACATTTAGTTGATTCAAATAAAACTATTCAAAACCAAAATGTAATTCTGATTTCCAATTTTACACATTTCAAAAGACAGAGTTTTGTATTTTCCTCACACGCATTTCTTCCTTTCAAACAGATATTTCAAATACATTTCAAACTTAGATTTTAAACAACAAGTAGTTCCAATTGTGGAAAATAATGCAACTTTTATTCAAAAGACAAGATTTCCTTCTTTTACAACTTCTCTTTTCTGTTGATTTTCACAATACAATATACAAAATACATCTCTTTCTTTCAAAACAAAAACAAAGTATATCTCTCCTTTACATTTCAAAATTACAACTTTCATATTCAATACAACATATTTCCATTACAAAACATATACAATTTAATCTGGACACTTTAAGTGAGAAAGGTAACAATAAGATTTCATTTCAAAAGCGACAATCAAACTATTTTTTTTTTTTTTTTTACTCCATAACAAAGTTACATGTAGATTTATCATTCTTCCAATTTTGATCACAACAAGAGCTAGGGAAAGGCAGCACTCTCCACCCAACAAAGAAATCCAATGAAATGGAGAAGAAATCCTTCTTCATTGGCCCCAAGCCACAACCACAATGCAATAGAAGATGTGTTTCAAGTCATGGAAACAACAAGCTTCCACAAACACATAAAAATTTCACATTTAAAACACAGTCCAAAATAGAATGTAGTTTACAACTACATTAAAACATGAAAAACAACACTAAGGCTTCATAAAGAAAGACAAAGGAGCAATAAACTATGTGGAATGCTTCTTATGCCTCCAAAGGGGAAATGGGTATTACCACCTAAAAAAATTGCCATATATTTATATATATATATATATATATATATATATATATATATATATATATATATATATATATATATATATATATATCATTTCAAATCCCTGACATGCCCTTATGCCTCCCCCAAGTACCCCTTATTCCTCACATTTCCTTATGCCTCCCCAACCTCTTATGGCACCCCATAACGAGTAAAGAAATGCAAGTTATTTCTTTGTAAGGTGGAACCCAAATCCCAACTCCCTCCACACTTATACCTCCCCAAAACACTTATGCCTCCCATAGAAATACCCCATAGTCTTCTCCTACACCATCCCTAGGCCATCTACCCAAATAGCCCACACACATGCCAAAACATTCACAACAATAACATTTACACAATAAAAGAAGAGCATTTCAAGAGCCAAGCTCTTACCTCTCCATAATGGAGTTTGTTTCAAGTTCCCAACCACAAGCTTTCTAATGAAAAATAGCCCAAGATCAATGAAACACATGCCTGTAAAAATTTTGCAACTTTCTCCAAAAGCAAGAGCTCCAAACAACAAAATAATTCACCCCAAATGAAGTATGCAAAAGTGAAGCAACCAAAAGAGTGTAACCCCAAAAAATAAAATGAATTCAAATATATAGAAGGGGGAAGAGAGGAGGATGAGGTGGATCTTTGTAGGATGCCACATCACACATCCTCAACTCCAACTCACAAGTCAACTTCAATCTCCAAGACACAATAAATAAGTAGGTGAAAATATGACAGTTTTACTTACACACTCAAATCAAGCCCATATCCCAAAGGACTAAAATTAATTTTCAAGAAAGAAGTGTAATTAAAACATTCAACTAGACTTACAAAAATGCATAATGAAAGCTATATTTAAACTCTCCAACCATAGGGAAGGTTGGTATGCAAATTTAAGAGGTATGGGATAAATTTAACTTGTCCCACATGCCTCCAAATTCAGTCTCCAAGGACAATTTTGAATTCCAAAGAAGAAGTGTTTCATACTCCAATTTTTATGTACATGCCTCTTACACATGACTTACACATATATTACAACATTTAATACAAGATTAAATAACTCCAATAATTACTTTGTTAAGGCTTGATTTGATTAATTTATTTTAACAATATGATTAGTCACATTATATACCACAATTTATTTAAATAAAAGGAATAAACACATCACTTAATAAACACATACAAACATCAATAAAAAGGCACCAAATAAATAAATAAACATAACCCTTGGTCACATTTAAAGGTGATCCCCCCATGGGAATCCCTAACACAAACAAACACACAAACAAATACAAGTTTCCATGGTGACCTTGTTGAATTCATCTAGAATTCCAATGTGGTTGGTCTCCAATCCCCCAATGTTTGTTGTGATATTTTAACCTGCAAAACACAAATACCTCCTTTGGCCTCATGGCCATATTAGAACATCCAAATGAATATAAATATAATTTTAAGATCATCAACATATATGTAAATCATAACAATAATCAAGACAATCAGCAAGATTATCATTTACAATTTCATCCACAACTATATCATCACCAATTTTAATTCAATTCTCATTTTCTAGGTCTACTCAAAATATCCAAATATCACAAGTTTCAAACAACATCTATAATGTAACCATGTCAAACAATATATCCACATCAATATCTAAAATGTCTCTAATAGTCATCATGCACCATATTTGAATCAAAGTCCATAATAAACCATGATCTAACATATAACATCATACAAAATTAAACTATAACAATGTCCATAATATAGCCAACAAGATATCACGATCAATATCAAAAGTTTTCGAAGGAAAGCGCGAACTACATTGAACATGCCTAAAGTAAACTTGCTTGACCTCCTAGGATTAGGGTTGAAACCCTAAAATGAATTCATTTTTATTGGATTTTTTGTGTGGAGGCTTTGATTTTGCTGAAACCATGGAAAAGTTTTGTGTTTCCATCATTGAGACCATTAGTATTTTTACTAGAAAATTTCCCGTCACCTTCATTTTGGGAAAATCACATTCTTGGTTATTTTGGAAAATGGGTTTTGTAGGCCTCTCATCATTGTTTGACTAGTTCAAACCTTGCCAATTATGATCGGTGGCTCTGGAAAACCATTCACCAATTATACATCATTTTTCGAGTTACTCGAATCCCACGGTCCTATGGATTCCTAGTATATAGATGAACATGTAGGAATTCTTCCATCATGAATTTTCTTATCGGAAGATAATTTTTGAACGCACTTTCTTAGCCTCCGAGCCAAAATTGGGTGTCTTTACAACTAGTAGGAAAATGTAAAATAAAGTTGTAGGACCCTAGTCAAGATTAGAAGAACATCATAGAAATTTATTAATACTTGTATATAACTATTTGAAACTCTATCTTGTGACTTGTGTGAAATTTGTTTTTGGAAAAATAGTTTTTCTCTCTTCTCTCTCTTCCCTATCTCTTTCTCTCTCATCCCTTAGTTAAGGAATAAAATGAAATGAAATAAATATATTCCCCTAACCCTCTCTTGTTGCGTGTGTATTTTTATCATCATGTAAATGGAAAACAAATAACATTAATTATTCTATATTTAGGTGGATGCCATGCAAGTGATTTATCGTTGATTTCATGCTCACATGGTTTTGCAGGATACAAGAGTAACATGAAGAAATGGTGGGGTTGTAATTCGTTGTGTATTAGGGTAATTTATTTTTGAAAAAATGTAACTATAGAGGCTGAACCAACTTTTTGGAATGTATGAAACACTTATTATTGAAGTTTTGTAGCATATATGAGATTCTAGTTCTAGGGTCCTTCGGAAAATGTGAAATTAACCATAGGTGTACATTTTGATTCAGATATATGTATGGAGACCAAAATAAAAGGGGAGGTTAAATATATTTTTTAAATGAAATTCAATTTAATATCTTATAGTGCATTTTCAATGTGAAATTGATGATTAACTAATTTTTGGGTTGTGTTCTGTTATCACAAAATAACTAAACCCTCCAAGTGACAATAATGTTAATAGGACATTCCATGTGATTGGATAAAATCGATTACCTCTAAATATGTGGGACTTCTGTTTGAGGTAAACCTCTGGAGTAGGCCAACTTCCTCTTCCTAAACTAAGTGTTCTACTACTCCTAGTGCAATAAAATGGTTATCTAGACCTAGGCTAACATTCTCATGGGTTTTAAGAAAATATATTTGCAAGAAATGAAACCATACAAGGATGGTGATGCACCAAATAAAGGGTGTTTTCTAACTCAAGAAGGGTTAATTTTAAGAGGGTTTTGTGTACCACAAGAAAAATTCACCTAATGTAACTTAGAGAAGGAAACAAACTAAAATAGACTAGGAATCATGCATTCCCTTTGTTAAACTCAATCGAGACAAAATAATCTATCTGTCTTAGTGAAGAAGGATGACCTTGAGAAGGGTGAAAAATCACCACAACTAAATTGCATGCAATACTCCACCACTTGATAAGCACATAACTCCAATAACTCGTAATAGAAAAATGAACTTGCACATTAGTACCTACAAACATGAGAAAGGTACAAAGAAGTATACAAGGATTAAAGGACCAAGATTAGTCATGAAACACACACTATTATTACTTCAACACCATGTATAATTCATCATATATTCGAAAAAGAAATGGTTTCCACTAAATTATTAAAAGGAGGCTTGAAAGTTCCTCAACATACAAGGACAACTTGCGAGAAGAAGGACAACTCGTGAAAGATATGTCACTTGTCTCGGATGTCTAACTTGTCCAACCTCTTGGAATGAGCTTCAAACTTACACTTATAGAAAAATTATGTTAGAGAGAAGAGGAAAAGTAATAAATTCCTTCCTAAATTGAAGCTAAATGATGGTTCATTTATTTCAAAGTCGGTTAAACCATTAAGAATCTTCCATCTTGTGCCACTAAGGACTAGTTGACTTAATCCTCTCAGTTAATTAAAGAAATATTTAAATAAAATATTTCTATAAAAATAATAAATATTATTATTAAAACATTTAAATTAAATATTAATTTAATTACTATTTTGGTGGGGCCCCTTAGGATTTATTTACGCTGAAAGGTGGGGTTTCATGAGAAAAGGTCAAAAAATAGCCCAACTCGGTCGTTGGCTCACCAAGCCAACTCACCGAGTTGGGTGATGAGCTCCTTCATCAAGCTTGTTCTCCACTTCCGTGACCAACAAGATCCTTAGAAACCTGATCCCGACTCAACTTCTGAATTTGGTGGATGAATGTCCCAGAGAATCCAAATTTACGTTGTGGTAAAAATTAGACCCCGCCACATCATGCTTGTTGTCACCTCGTGTTAGCTCAACACCTATCTACTCGGTACATTCCACTACTCAACATAATTGTGACCAATCATCTCAACCGATTTTCCTACCAAGATGGAAACGTATAGTATGTATCAAATTTCTCTATTGCCAATTTTTGAGTATCTCATGAGTCACCTCATCATTGATTTTCATGATGAATGAGCCTATTTATCCAAAAATGATGATTGAAACACACAATGTCTTGGTCCGACCAAAAAAAATTACAGACGTGCCAAGGAATCCAGTATTCCCCAACCCAGACTTTACTTCACCATATTCCATGGCTCGGTCACACTACCTCGGCTGACCTGGCATGCCACCGAACCCTACACCTTGTTTTCCATGTGCCAACTTGAGAAATTGGTTTTTAATCCGCATAGTTCCCATGAGCGCGTGGGATCTCCATGATTATTTTCCTTCTGCGTAGTCAAGCAAGATTGTCTCTTATTTCATCTCACGATGCATCCAAACCTCTCAAGCTTGCTGGTTCTCAACTTGGTCCAACTTGTGCAACTTGTGAGTTAACTCTCACCAAGTTCTCCTAGATCAATCTCAACCTCGAATCCTCCATTCTAGCTATGTCATTTGACCTGTGCCAAGCTCATGGTGTCAACTTGGAAAGTTGACTCGACTTTATCCCATAGAAGGGATTGGCATGTCCATTTTCCTTTACGTGATTCAACACAGACCAAGCTATCTTTATAATGGCTTGTCACTTACCTTTTACCGGATAACTGTAAACATGAGGCCAACTGGATCATTGTTCACTACTATTTCCTTGGATCATCCTTCACATAATGATTTTTGATCGACAAATTCAAAAACTCCTCATGAACATTCTCGAAGTGGGCTTACTATTATGAGCTCAGCTAAGACAAAAAATCATCGACATCAAGCTACACCTTCTCTTGCGAGCTATTTATATTATGTGGATCAGTTTCCTGGTAAACTAGATTTGAGTTCCAGGCGATTCATGCTCCTCTTATACACCGAGTTTATCTATGTAACCTTTTCTTTGTAGCCTATCGTATGTGTGAATACCAACTTGGTCCCTTTTTCTTATGCTGATCTTGAATTATTCTTCCTTACTTAATGAGTCCCCCATCACTCGAGTGTGATTATGCATGATGCCCATTAGTTCAAACTCCAAATGCTATCTATCTCATCTTCCATTTCTTTATTCAACATTATGAGTTTGAGGTTTTCTATTACTGCAACGTCATGGTTCCACCCTTTTAATAACATGGAGAGCTTGAAAATATCTTTGTGAGTTCCCACCAACATTGAGTTCCCATGAACGTTGCACTCCATCTGAGTGAAACAAGCTCCTCTCGGACCATTCAAACCTACTATGTTGACATTGTGAGCTCATAGGTAATACCTAGCAATCTTTCCCTAGATGATACTACTGTTTGGCCTCACCTTGTTCGCATTTTGTCAAGTCATAAACGTAACACCTAGACATACATAATATCGGCTCACTATTATCTAGCCCTAGGTCAACTTCAATTCAATGAATTGAGTCGTTTATCACTCGGCCCCTCTCTTTCGCTGCATGGCTTGATTTTATGAGCTACACATATGTTAGGTCCTATAACTCAGCCATGACGTGACTTAGCTTAACCAAGTGAAATCCACGTTTCGTTATTACTTTATGGCGAATCAATGAACCTCGGTGAACAACTCGGTGAGTTAGTATGTATTTATCAAGATAGCTACATAGAAGTTTCAAATTTCCTTAATGGCTCCTCGCGCAACTCCCCACAATGAGCTTCCTCCGCCATGAATCTTGGCATGATAATGCTTTAAATAAGGAGCTAATCTCATTGTGTATATGTTGCTCCATGCATGACTCACTTATAATACAAAGATCACTCATTACCCACTTGACTCGATGACAGACTCGACCTTCATTGAATGATTTTTACCTATGGCTACCTTTTCTAATTTACCTCAACATGGAACCTATGTCTTGGTTTTCCATCAACAAAATTCCCACATGGAAACCATCATGAAATTTTCCTATTCATGGAAATCTTATATTGTATTTCCATCACATTTTCTTCACCTAGAGATCAGTTCCACAAATTCACCCACGTGGAATTACCGACTTGTCTTGGAAATGCATTATCTCCATCATGGCGAGAAAGGCCTGAAACTCCCCATCATCGAATTTTTTCAACTTGAATCATATTTTTACCAAGATCAACTCGGTTTATGAGCCATTGGAATAGTTTTTCCGAGCTTTACCCCGACTTGGTGTTTTCATCATGTCATTCTTGTCTGGTTAACTAACCCCAAACTCACAACTTCTTCTCTCGTGATGTACCTTTTTGAGACCGAGCTCTTTAGGAATCGACTCAAATGACTGAGCTCCTCCATACCTTGATGTAGCAAGGTATTCTAACTCATTGATTTTATGTTGGAAATTCTTCGAACGCATCCCCAACTTGTTGAGTTGGTAAGGTTCCTTCAATCGAGCTCGAGGCTCGACACGCCTGATCTCTACATTTTCATGGCTTGCCAAATTATCTATCCCCTTCAAAACTAATTCCATTGACACCAATGTTTGTTCCAATCCATATTCCTATTCAGCCGAGCCTTTTGTAATGTTCGATGCTTCACTGAGTAATCTGGCTCGAACCCATCATTTCTCCCTTCGGAGTTAGAGTGACACACTTTAATGATGGGCTTGATGACCCATCGAGTTGAGATGCAATGAAAAACAACTGAGTTCTCAACCAAGCTAACACTGATTTGTCACCGAGTTGAGCTCAATTTGACTTCGTTCAATGTTAGGTGAGCTCACCTATGAAATTTATTAATTATTTTAATCATTTATTTCCGTGATGACTAAATGTGATTCCACAGACTAATGTCATAATTTGATCATAGTAGGACCTCATTTTCCAATTTATTCATGTGTGGGAAATTGGATAATAGTTCCTTACATTGAAAATGTAATAAATAAATCTAAACAAAAAAATCAACCCTACTATAAATTTCACACATAACTATTCTTCATGTGTGATTATTTTTAGCATAGGAATTAAAACCTCGGGATAAACTTAAATATTTACACTTGATGATGCCTTATAGTAAATTATATAAGAGACCAAGTTGAAATTTCCATCCTAACCTACATGTTTAGCAATGTTTCCTAAACGAAGAAATTAGGAATGACATAATTAAAAAAAAATCTGGTGTATGTTGTCTCCTCATAGGATTGATAGTTTGTGTGTAGTAAGGAGAATGTTTTCTCCTAAGGTAGGGTTCCATAAGAGACCAACATTGAATATAGTGTAAAACCCTCATGGTCTGGAAAATGTGTAGAGTGAAGAGTGTTATGTGGTAAAGATCGTCAACCATCCTTAAAAATCACGCTTAAGAGTTGGGATAATAAATAAAATCGATACCCAATCTCAATTATCATCTAGTTTTTATGATGCAATACTAAGAGTTAATTGTGAAACTTAGCAACTATTAATTTTATTATTATTTTGAGAAATTATAACCATGACATGGTGTGCTAGGAGAAAAGAGAAAATTTAGATCGTTCATATAATGTGTATAAACTATCTTGTGGTGAGGGACTAAATCCATGATGTGTAATCCGTAATGTGAATCGTAATCATTAAAATGAAGGAGTATTTCATGTTGTTTCCCACTTCTTATTTTCCATAATAAATGTACGTTGTTAAAATAGGTAATCATGTTCTTAAGGTAATTCCCAAGAGAGCTAATAGGCTTATGAGCATGCAAATTTCAGTATTAATAAATGAGTTACTCAACAAATTTTCAAAACACCATTTAAATCAAATTTAGCGAAATCATTTTAAGACAAATGTAAATGATTTGAGCAGGTCTTATGTTTTAGTTACCTACACATGAGAATACTTAGTGTGAATCCCCTTTGACCCTTCTCCAATAAGAAGTATCAAATGTACCTACAGTCACAAGATGATTTTTGAGATAAGGGCATTCAATCCCTCTAGTTGTGACCTTAGTAAGGTGTGTAACAAAAAATATAATTAATGTCTCCTGATAACACCCATCTAATATTTATTTCCTAGGAATCCAAACTTCATGAAGTGTGAAATCATACTCCTTGGATCTTGATGACTAAAATTTTTAGTGAATTAGGTAGAATATGTGGTTAGATATTATAACTTAAAACATAAATAAAGTAAAATTAGGAATTAAATGCTAATATGAACAAAACATGTACTTTATTCACTCTTCAACTGATAAACCTCACTTGTTTCATGTGAACCTTCCTTGTGGCAACTAAGATAAATTGAAAACCCAAAAAAAAATGAAACTTAAAAGACAAACCCTTAGAATGAATATTAGTGGCTTATGTGGGAGTATATGTTCCTATGAACAATTTGGCCACATCATTCTATTGCAATAAGGAAAACAAGAAATATTATAGGGAGTAACTACAAGTGAAATGTTAAGTAAAGAAAAGGCAATGTGGTATAGTTTTACGAAAAATGAAGGACCTCATGATCAATAATTTTCAACAATTAAGGTCAATAACAAAGATAAAGATAACAAAATTGTAAACTAGGAAAGTGTTGTGTCATGGATGGTGCTTATACAAGAGTTCAATTGTAGTTGAACTAATCGTTGTGCCTTTTCGTTTGGGAAAGGTTATATGG
This sequence comes from Taxus wallichiana var. yunnanensis, assembly GCA_018340775.1. Classification (NCBI taxonomy): domain Eukaryota; kingdom Viridiplantae; phylum Streptophyta; class Pinopsida; order Cupressales; family Taxaceae; genus Taxus; species Taxus wallichiana. The sequence goes on from CM031239.1 coordinate 901,496,289, forward strand.
TTTTGAAATCTATTTTTCATGTGATCTATGTGGGTTAATTTTTCAACGAACATTTTATGTGTGGTGTGTAGTCCTAAGTGATCTCCTCAGTAGAGTCATGTGCACTACAATGTAAGTAAAAAAAAATCCGGTATTTTTATTGTTGTTATTGTGTGTGTAAAATGTGGGCATTACATTTGGTATCAGAGCGGAGGTTCCTGCTCTCAAACCTCTAGGACAGATTGGAGTTGTGATTGTTTTGCATGGTGGTGGTGGATATTAGAAGAGTAATGTGATATATGTTGTTATGTGACCAACATTGTAACTGTGATATTAAGAATGCACATGATGTGCATGTCACTTAGTGCATATTTGTTACCATGTTGATGTACTTGTGATGATATTATCTCTCTCCTTTTCATGGAATTAATGAGGAGTTCACATGTGATGTGTCACCTTGGTGTGTGTGAAAATAATGTTATTATGGATTGCAGAGTGTTGGAGTTTCTTGTTATTCTGTGATATGTAGGTGTGTTGATGTGTTGGATGGCATAATTTTTGTGTAGTGAATTGGATTATATAGTGATGTTGCCACCGCCTTGTGATGAATTGTATGTGTCAACATGTTGTATAACAATTGATTTTATGTAGTAATGTTACTAAATGTGTTCATCATATGTATAATTCATGTAATATTTGACGGTTCATGTCCTGGAATTAGGGGATATGGTGATTGTATGACCCCTATTGTAAAGTACTTGCACCTTGGGTGCATTATGTGGAAACATGATGTATTATAACCCGTGAAAGTAATGATTGTGTTGTACCCTATATATATATATATATATATATATATATATATACATAAGATGTTATGGTTAATGTGCATGAATCAATATTGTGTTAGTGTTGTAGTTATGTGTTATGTTGTGAACCTTACACTAGATGAACTTAAGGGGAGAAATCGTTAAGAGTGTATGTGTGGAGAGAGGAGGCATGGACCAGGTTTTCATAATCTTGAGCCAAGTACGACTGAGGAAGTGGAGTCTTATATCTAGACAGAAAACCCAACTTCTATCTATTTAGTATACTTTGAGCTTTCTTAGTATATTGTGCATGTGCACCACCTTAGATCAACTTATGCAAACAAATGTCACCTTCTCTCTCCTATTTTACATCAAAAATCCTACATTATTTTCACTATGGTGAGGCTTGTGGGAGTATGGAGGGATGATTCAGGAAGAGATTATGACAATTGTATTATTTCACATGTTCGATTCGGTAGAGGGTACACTTTATATTCCCGGTTTTGAGTTTTTGTGAAACCTTTGTATGCATATCATTTAGAATTCCATTTGTTATAAGATGCCTATCTTGCGAGTGCATTTGTTTAAGGGACATATGTGACAAGTTTTGTGTTATGAGGATATGTATGTTCTTTCCATGGTTTGGTTGAGTTCTTGTGATGTGATAAAGTCGTGAAAGTATGTAGAAATATGTCTTATGGACCATTAGTGTTTTCTAAGGGCCCTGGTGTGGTATTTTGATGTCATTTTTGGTTGGGCACCCACGAAAAAATAGATAGATGAGAATACTAAGAATTTAAATATTAAGAGATTGAAATCAATAAATATTGTTGAGGAAAATTATTAACCAAGTAATAGTGTAAATTAAAAAACTACCAATCTTCATAGAACATTAAGAAATTTTCAACCTTTCCCTCTTCCCTATGGTTTCACTTTGGCAATTAATATCTTCTTTCAATAACAACATGAGTCATTGATTGTTCCTCCTTTCTTATGTGTACCCTCTTCTATCCTTTGCATTGCATCACATTGAGGATGATGATATTAATAAGTGAGCAAAATGTAGTGCCCAACATAAAATAATATTAAAATTATATATATATATATATATTGAAGTGACGTGGAAGTGAAGTGAAGGATGTTGGTGGGTTGAATATATATGTTAAATGAAATTAAATTTAATATCATTTAGTGTTATTCTAGTGTGAAATTGATGATTAATTAATTGGTGTGTTGTGTTCCTTACCTTGAAAATGTAATAAAGAAATCTAAACAAAATAGTCAACCCTAGTATAAAATTTGTGCATAACTATTCTTCATGTGTGATTATTTTTAGCATAGAAAACTAAAAACTAAGGATGAAATCAAAGATTTACACTTGATGACACCTTCTAGTTAAGTAGATAAGAGGCCAAGTTGAAATTTCCATCCTAGCCTACATGCTTAGCAACATTGCCATAAACCCGACAATTAGGAATGACATGGTTAAACTTTGTTCTAGTGTATGGCGTACCCTCATAGGATTTATAGTTGGTGTGTAGTAAGGAGAACATGATCTCTTATGGTAGGGAGACATAGGAAACTAATATTAAATATAGTGTAAAACCCTCTTGTCTAGGCACACATGTAGAGTGAAGAGTGTTATATGGAAAAGATTGCACAACCACCCTCAAAAAGCATGGTTAAGAATTAGGATTATAAATGAAATCAATACCTAATATAAATTTTCATGTAGGTTCCATGGTGCAATACTAAGAGTTAATTGTGAAACTTAACATTGTTTTAGTGTATGATTAGTTTGGGAAAACATAACCATAATATTGTGTTCTAAGAGAAAAATTAAAATTTAGATCATTCATATAATGTGATTAAACCATCTTTTTGTGAGGGACTAAATCCATGATGTGTATTCCTTAATGTTAACTTTGTAATCCTTTAAACGATGGAGTATCGCCTCTTGTTTCCCACTTCTCTTTTGTGTAATGAATGTATGTTGTGAAACCAAGTAATCATGTTCTTGATGCATTTCACTAGGAGGAGAGCTAGTAGTCTCATGGGCATGCAAATGTCTTTATTAATAAATGAGTTACTCAACAAATTTTGAAAACGCCATTTAAATCAAATTAAGTGAAATCATTTTAAGATGAATGTAAATGATTCGAGAAGGTCCTATGTTTTAGTTACCTACACATGAGAATACTAAGTTTGAATCCCCTTTAACCCCTCTCAAACAAGAAATATCAAATGTACCTAGAGTCACAAGATGATTTTGGAGATAAGGGTGTTCAATCACTCTAGTTGTGACCTTAGTAAGGTGTGTAAGAAAAAAATATATAATTGAATGTCTCCTGATAACACGCATATAATACTTCTTGCCAAGGAATCCAAACTTGGTTAAGTGTGAAATCATACTCCTTGGATCTTGATGACTAAACATTTAAGTGAAGTAGTTAGAATATGTGGTTAGATATTATAACTTAAAACATAAATTGAGTAACCTTAGTAATTAAATGCTAATATGAAAATAATGTGTACTCTATTCACTCTTGAACTAATAAACCTCACTTTGGTTTCATGTGAATGTTCCTCATGGAAACCGAGATAAATCATAAAACAAAAGAAACATGCAACTTATAAGACAAACCCTTAGAACAAACACTAGTGGCTCATGTGGGAGTATATGTTCTTATCAACAATCTGGCCACATCATTCTATTGCGATAGGAAAAAATAGAAAATTTATAGGGAGTAACTTCTGAAGTGAAATGTTATGTAAAGTAAAGGAAATCTGGTATAGTTTTAAAAAAATGAAGGACCACATGATAAGTAATTTTCAAAAACTATGGCCATCAACAAAAGATAAAGGTAACAAAATTATAAACCAATTTTTTGTTGTGTCCTAGATGGTGCCTATACTAGAGTTAAATTGTAGTTGAACTAATGTTGTGCCTTGTCATTTCGTAAAAGGTGGTCTTGATGTGCAACATGTATTTCATGTCATCTATGTGGGTTAATGTTTGTACAAACATTTCATGTGTGGTGCGTAGTCCTAAGTGATCTCCTATAGAGTCATCTCAGTACTACAATGTAAGTTAAAAAAATTATTTTGATATTTTTATTGTTGTTATTGTGTGTGTAAAATGTGGGAGTTACACATTATACCTATAGACAATAATTAACCATTTTTTTACACATGCATAATCTATTTATTTCTTATATAATGATTTAGGTATAACAATACTTTGATATCACCGGAAGAACTATAAGTTAAAGTGTCTAATGAATCTCTAGTAAATATGATATTGAGAAAGGTACCCCCTCATGTACATGAAAACCTAAGAATTTTCAAAAAGAAACACTAATTTATTATGAAATGCTAGATTAGACAATGTTCCACACATAGACGCCAACACCATGAAATGATAGTATGCCATGAGATGATGTAATTTTTCGCATAATGAGTATAGTTATTGAATATGTTGAGCTCTCAATAGTTTAGGTAGTCCTAAATTCTAAAACTTGGAAAGATTCCAAAAATGTAGAATATAAGTCTCGATTAAGAATAACACATGGAAGATTATTGAGATTCCTCCAGGAAGAAGCACATTGGATTCAGATTGATCTTCAAAAAGGACTATAAATAAAATGACAATATCCAAATGTACAAGGCAAGGCTTGTGCAAGTGGTATGCTCATAAAGAAGGAATTGGCTATGATTTTTTCACCGTAGGCTGGCATCAAAACTGTGATGATAACTTTTTCTCTAGATGCATAAATTGGTTTAAAATTCCACCAACTCCGTTTGATAATTTATTTTCTTAATGAATATTTATGGGAAGAATTCCATGTGACTTAACCAAAATTTCATCGTTGAACAAAATGGTATGTAGATTCATCAACTCACTATATACTCATAAACAAGTTTATCAGCCTAAGTACATGAAGATGAATGGACATAGTGATTATCATTCATTGTAGATGAATTTGTATGATCCTAATATCTACTTCAGAAAATTTTATCGTTGAAGAAAATGGTATGTAGGTTCATCAACTCACTATATAGTCATAAACAAGTTTATCAACCCTAGTACATGAAGATAAATGGGCATATTGATTATCATTAATTGTAGATGAATCAGTATGATCCTAATATCTACTTTAGAAATAAACAAAGGAGATTATGGTTGTTTTTGTGTATGTTGATGATCTAGTCATCATTTTCAGATTCGTTGAAGATGAGTGATGTACCAAGAAATATCTAAACGAGTCATTGGACTTGACATATGTTGAGATATTGCACTATTCTCTTCGATTAGATGTATGAAAGAAATATAACCACATTTTAATGTCTCATATTAAATATTAAATGATAATTATCATGAAATTTTAAATGATGGACTATAAGATAATTAAAACTATGGAGAGAAGACTTAAGCTATTTCATACAGATCCATCACAACAAGCGAATGCAACTCTTTATAGTTATTTGATTGTGAGTTTCATTTACTTTGTATGTAATAAGTAGAACATCAACTTTGTTGCTAAGTATCTCTCATTGTTCATAAAGGAACATACGGTATGTCACTCACAAGTAGAAATTTAGATTTTGAGGTGTAACAGAGGAACACCTTGGATTTTGGCCTAGAATCTAAGAAGACAGACTAGTTATTATTAATGGGATATTTAAAATCAGATCATGTTGTTAATATTTATGATACAAAAAACACTTGTGGATATGTGTTCTATTTAAGATCCAGTTTAGTCTCATGGAAGAGTAACATTTTTTTTTTGGTTTCTTAATCTTCCACTAAAAATGATTAGCATATTCTGAAGACTAGGATCTTTGTACAAAGTTATATGATTACATCTCATACTTAAAGGACAAGGAGTACCACGAAACAACCAACCATTTTTGAACCTATCATAAAATGGTATGAAGATTAGACTTATACCTTAATATGTTGGTCACATTCCTTTTGAGGATTCCCTTGAGTCCTTGATTATGCTATATTGGGAACCTCTTGCATATCTTACCTTGTAATAGACTTAGATGGAATCCCTAAATGGACAACGACACCAATAGGTATCATTCAAAGTCATATTTTATTTAGTAGAACCATCCACTCTCTAAACTCTTTTATAAAAATTGCACACAACTTTTGTGTCGAACGGATGTTATTTGATTTTGACTTCTTGCACCTGATTTTACTAGTTCTAAACAACTAATTAATACAAATATCCTAAATTCATTTATTTGAAATATATGAAAGATATTAATCTTGAAGTTTTGACCTTATTATTGATAAATAAAATTGATTAAAAATATTGTTACATTACGAACCAATTTCTAATAGAAAAGTTACAATTAATGTCATCCATCCATTTATACCATTATGTTATGATTGAAACTAAGTTTAAGCTAAAAAGGCTCCAAACTTCTTCATATAATTAAGATATTAGGATTTTATTTTTCACTTCTCTTATTAAAAATAACATAAAAATAATAATTAAATAAATTTTGTAAAAATTAAATTACCTCATAACAATGAAATAAATACCGAATTTAAATTCAAATATAAAAGTAAACAACTTACTCAATTATAATCCACTACTCTCCCCATTGTAAAATGTCTATCAACATACTAATTATGTACCATAATTTGCTGTCTACAACTAGAAATGTAAATGTAAGCTATAAAAACTATTCAACTAAGACAAACTTATTCTCCATAGTACAATCTGTCTTTTAAATTTCTAGACTCTGTTTTGTATAAAAAAGAGAACGAATAGGCAGAGAACAATCTTCAATAGGGATGTCACTGGTTATCCCTGGGCAGAAGCGCTGAATGGGAGAGTTGATTAGTATTCTTACTACGATATGACCAGTTTTGGTATGATAAAACAGGCTTATTGGAGGGTGGTGTGCAGCAGCTAGGGGATCCGGACTGTTGTCATCGCAGTTTGGATGTGAACCACAAGAATATGCCAAATTCTGGCTTGATAAAACATGTTTATTGGGAGCTGGTGGGCAGCAGTTTAGGGGGTCAGGACTCTGCCCATCGCAGTTTGGGCAGGAAACTAGCTTTTCCATACTTGTACTGATAACAGTGTTCGGGTTGGCATTGTAATTATCTGCATCAAAGAGGCTATGTCGAGCGGAAACATGGAGCGTAAACATAATGTTGAGCACAACAAGCAGTGTGTTAATTTTCATAATCATTGAACCCGCCATGTTGAGAAGTGTGATCTGATTCGCTAAATGCAGAGAAAATTCGTATAATTCGAACAAAATAATAGATGACCGAATGACGCTGTGGTACATCAAAATGGAGATGGGAATGCTCATTGGATGCCTTCCTGTGTCATATTTATAGATGGAAGCCATAAGGAGCAACCACACCAATATTTCTTATTCAAAGTCATATGGCGTGTTGTAAACTCATTATTATCTCAAATTATTGCGAGAGTTTTGCGTTCAACATGGTATCAAGCTATCGCTTGAACAATTGGTTTCATTTCGCTATAATTCCGTGCTTCGACTAACTAACGATGGTCAACCGCATGGTTTTCGCAGCGCGTAGAATATCGAAACTTATAGTATAATGTTTCAAAGAATCAAAATGTTTTATTGCGTCAAATATATTTTTGATAGACAAGAGCCGTTTAACCCACAAAGTGTAGATGACCGAAGTTGATGGTAAAATATTCTGATTAATGAAATGTACGAGGGATCTTCGCATCGAAGTAACATTGGACGGGCCAAAACGGCGTTAGAGGAAGAAGGGCAATAAAAAAGGGGTTTGAGTGAGATAAAGTCAAAGTGTGCACAAATAACTAGGGGGAATAAATGTGAAACTATTTTTCTTAGAGCCATAGTGTCATTTTTCTCAATCATTAGAAAGAGATATTGGATGTAGTATGAAACAGATTGAGGCAACGTATGTTGAAGATATCTTAGAAGGCAAGGAACAGGTCATTTAGTATTGTTAATGTCAAGAGTCGTTCTTGAAATTTCAATGCTTGTGTTTTCTCGGTAATTAGAAGACTACCAGGGTAACGAATAATTTGTGCTCCACATTAGCATCTTCATCTTGCATCTATTATTCATGTGAACAAAATTTACACATAAATGGGCCAAAATAAAAATAAGGGAAATTTCAACAAGTTCCAAGTTCGAAATGCAACCGCCCAAATACAACAACCCATATTCCTTGTTTGTGGCTTGCAAACAAATGTTGCCCATGTCTTTCATCCATCGATTCGATAGATAAATTAGTTGGCAAGCAGAACAACCATTCTTTGCATGTGCCAGGGGTTGTTCAACGGTTGAAACATGACAAAACCATAAAATAAGCTTTGGTATTTAAAAAAATTTATTATTGACGTTAAGGTTATCAATTGGATGTAGTTTAATTTGTTAGATAAGATGAAGAGATGAATATAACGTTGGAAATAAAAATGTAATAATTACATATCTACAAGTGCCACTCCTATTCTATAGCTCAAAGTGTCCCTATCCAAAATGATTTGTTATTTGTGCTCCAAGTTTTCATCTCAATCTCATTGGCATTATTCACATGAGTATAATATGCACTTAAAGGGTCAAATTTTAAAAAAAGGTTAAACCCAATATGTTCACACATTAAAACCCAACCACACTACTTTCTTTTTGTTACACTTTTTGGGCCCATTTTAATTTTAAGGTCGAGTAATTGTAGGGAAACAAACGATGAATTCAAACAATCATCGATAATTGAGCCCTTCTAGTTGCTTGTCATATGAGCGATAAATATATCTTATCTCACATCATTTTTTTCTATTTTTCTATTTTATTTTTAACGATGTCAAGACCATCAATTGGGAAAATGGGGAAAATCGAACGGTTGAAGATTTCAAACCCAACCCCAATGATTTCTTTTGTAATAATCTGCAAGCCACCTTTAAGTTTTAAGTTCATGTAACAATAAGGAAACAAGTGATACATGAACACTCATCAATAATTGAATCCCTCCAACAACTTGTTATATGAGATAAAAGTAGATTTTATCTACTTTTCAAATTTTTCTAATATATTATTTATTTATTTCACGCCATCAAGGTCGTCAATCGGATGAGATTTATTTTGGTAGATAAGAAAGGCATGAATGGAATGCAAAAAATAAAAATGTGCAAATTAAATACCTAAGTCTCCTCCACCTATTCCATGGATAAGATTGTTCATTGCGAATAATATCTACAATATGTGCTTCATTATATAAAATTGCTCTCACTCACACTATTAAAGTTACTACAATTTGTAGATAAAGGGGGTCATTGAAAATTGGGGAAAATCCAATAGGTTCTTTAACACCCACATTTTTGACACACCAAACCCAAGACAAAACTCAATACTTAATTAGGAAAAATACAAAATAATTTTAAAAAGGTTAACAAGATATAATCAACTAGGTTTAATTATTTCTTGTTTAATAAATTTCACACATTTGTAAAGTTGTCGAATATTAAATTAATAATTAACATTATTAATTTACACTAAGGCCACTTTGAGATAAATCCCTTTCTAGGGTTTTCGTTAACTCACCTTATTTAAAATATCAACTAGGTCAATATTTCCTAAGTTAGTTTAATTCTTATTTCTCACAATAATCATCATTAATGCCCCGAAGAGGTTATCTAACTAAAAATTTTAAATTCCAATTAATTAACCCTTATGATTCATTAGCTAAGTTACCCCTTCACAATCATTTAATTTATCCTTAAAATTCTAAGGCTATAGGTCTCAACTTATCCTATTCATTAAGTGGCCTCATTCATTAGATACCCATACCTTAATTAAAATTACCCAACCCCATAAAGTGACCCAACTTGAAATATGTAGGGTTAATCCTCAACCCTTAGATTAAATGGTTTTGCACCCTTAGATCTAGATATTTTCAAATGAACCTGTCTGAACCTTATTGGGTTCTTCTTATTCAATATTTTACCCTAAATTTATTCATTTGTTCCATTTTAATTTGCAAGTCGAGAGAGTGGAAGCCATGGAAGAAAGAAGTGAAACCATAAAGAAACTAGATGCACTTAGAATATACTTGTGAAAAACCCATGCGCATTGGTACATCACTCGGCCCTAAGTTGAGCGCTCACTCGAAGCATGCAAAGGTACTGTGTCCCTCCTTAGAGTAATTTGTATATGATGTTAGTGTGATGATGTTAAAGCATACTCGATCCATAACTAAACATAAACATTTCACATTGCATAAACCAAATCTAGATATTCAAAAATCATGACCTAAACAATGACAATAATAAGGTTAACCACACAAGAACCGATTGGTTATGTATAACACCATTATCTAGCCAATATTCTCCATTGCATTAAAAACCAGTAAACACATAAACTTATAACACTTTGTAAAGTATCTCCATGAGTCATGTGCACATTAGAACCACGAGCATAACTCTACAATAATTCACACTCTCTTAACTACCTAGTTCAATACATATTTATAGATGTGGGGACTTTCCCTTCACCTCCCATGCACTTTTCAAAATAGCTCACATGCTTGAGAATAGCCATGTGCTCGCATACAATAGCATGGCAACATGTAAGTTTTCTATTAATAGATGTCCTATAGTTAAATCTAAGAAGAAATCCTAGTGTTAGCTTAAACTATACATAGCACTTATCAGTCCGCTTGTTCCCAAAATACCATTACATGTAGCACAAGTCTTCCTCTCTGTGTGCTCCGCATGTTATCCCAATAAATAGCCCTTATCCATAAAAATGGCTAAGTCCTGAGCAAAAATGTTCTAGCACGTGTTTCCTACCCTATCTTCCCGTGCCTCCAACTTTGTCTTGTTCCCTGTGTGTATGCTTTGTGTGTCTTCACCTTAGAGAAACATTTTTCCCGCTCAACATTTCCACACACTAAAGTACATTTTCATCTCGACCATGGGAATTATTTTGTATGTTCCCAGGTAATAAAGAATATGTAATGAAAGAAATAATGGTACACTGTAAAAAGAATTAATTTTCACTCTACAACACCCTCTTCTTCAATTGGGAGGATTAACTTTGGATATTCATTTTTGATTTCAGCCTCCAATGTCTACCATTCACTTAGCACGGTATTTATTTTCTCTCTAATATTTGTTGCTATGGCATCCAATTCATCCTTTGTGATCTTATCTTTCTTATGTTGTAGTACCCAAAAAACATTGGCCATTCTTGACATCATTCTTTCCATGAGGTCCATATTTTACACTATGAGCTTCCCAATCTCATCAATCCTCTCTTTGTACGCATCCTAGGCTCTTTATGAGGGCCTCGCGGTTTTGTTTCACCGGTGCAATCTTTGTGCACACCCAAATGTCTCATCTTTCATCACCTTCAAAACTTCATTATCTTCTACTAGAGTTAAGGCCGTTATTATGGTGTCTCGGTGTCATAGTATAAAAATTGAGAGCTTGGTCAACTTTCTTGACTCATCTTTTAAGGTTTGTAGAAATGCCTCATAAGATAAATTTTTCTAATCATAGAGACCCTTTCTCTCTCTTCTTCTTGTTCATAATCTTTTGGTGTGGGCATTTGAATTGGTCCATCATCTAACACCAAATTGGCCAAAGTGCGCACATAATGCATAGCAGAAGGAAAATTTTCAGGAACCTATGATTCTAGATGAGGCCTTTTCTTGAGAATGTGAACACTAATTTCCTCACCATGCTAACAAAGTCCTCTTTCTTTAATCATGCTATCTCATGACTTTAGCCTTGTTATCTTAAAACAATGCTAGAATTACAATGGCCTTATAAATGTTTCTCCATGCCACCTTAGCAGATACCTTGACCAAGGCATTGTAGACCTACTCATAAGATATTAGAGTAGGTTTTATCGTCATGTGCCTACTCTGAAATGCCTTCTTCACTCTTTACGAGACACGGTCTCCTCGCACACATTAAAATCTGGTTTGTCCATATGAGTATGCATGGACCAGGATAATTTCTTCCTTGTGTGTGTAGTAGCCATATGAAAGGAATGATAACTAGATCATACCAAGCCAAGAACACAGATGCTAATCAAACACCATGATCAATAAGATGAAAGCAATTGGCAATAAAACCTTTGCAAACAAATGAGCAACAATATCATATATTATTATGGAACTCAATGCAATGCATTGAGAATGGCCCTGCTTAAATAGGAAAGGAATAACAATCTAAGAACCAGTCAAGGTCGTAGATCAAGCCATAAATCAAGGAAATAACTAGTCATCAAAAAACTAGTCAAGACCATAGATCAAGGAAAGAACTATACCTAACAACTAGATAATATCTCCTAATATCTAAATAAGATAAAAGAAATATCCACACACATAAGTGAGTGAGAATAAATACAATAAAGGTAAATAAAGTACCTAGGTGAACATGAGTTAAGGTAAATACCTACTCTAACACCCCCTCAAGTGAAGCTAGGGGCCAAAATATAAGTGGCATGTCCACGGTATGAGTCTCGACAACTAGGCCTGATGAGGTACTCATGTACAATAACTGGGAAAAAAGGGACACCGCAAGGTACAAAAACCCAGTAACAACAAAGTAAAGAGAGTAAAGATCTGCTCCAAGGCATCCCAAGAAGCTCAGCTCAAAAAATCATGCAATGATGAAGAATTTTGGTGTGCACTAGGGTCTAAATCCACTGCTCGATCACAAAAATAAAAAACAATTGACACTTGGCTCCACCGAATAGCTCCGTCAAGGAGACTATCAACAAAGTGATGTTGAAAGTGCAAAAAAACACCAAACATAATTTGATCAACGCCACAAATAGGTGTGCCACAATCCAAGAGAAAAACCAAAGAAACAAGGAAGGACACAAAATCCATAGTGTCACGATCGAAAAAAGCCAAGGTAACAAGGCAAGGAAAAAAACCCGAAGAAGCGGGATCAACACCACACCCTCCCATCTCGTTGAATGGGTGGAGTGATGCTACAAATCTATATGAGTTTCCCAAAACAACTACTCAAACACCGACAAACTAACACTAGAATGCACCGATAAATCCCCATAAGAGATACTATCAACATGCCAAAATCAGCCAAAATACGAGATACAAAATCTCTCAACAAACAAGAGAGATAAACTACACTTGATAAAGAAAATTCTCAAAACAAGAAGCATCACAATGCGGAAGGTAAAGAAAGTGGAGCAAGATGCCGAATGTTGGAGGAGTTGCGCTGTAGTGTCCTCTCAATGAAATCTTATGTTGCCTCCACGAGTGATCAAATATTCACCCCAAATCAACACGGATGGATGACGAAGATGTCTACATATGACTTGGTGCAAAATACACAATGGGTGCATGCAAAAGAATATCAGAATGTGTGTCAGGTTGATCATGTTTGACAGCTGAAATCTTAGGTTTCTCAAGCTTTGAGTGAAGGTGCAGAACTCATGTGTTGCTCATGATCCTCGAAAGAGTCAAGCGAACAAAAATGAGGTCTCACATGTGTGATCCCAATGAAGTATCTCGCTCGAAAACCAATGTCATGACGAGAATTACACTTAACATGTGGAATAGAGGAAACAATACTATGTGAATGTCTCATTAATGAGTCCGCTAGTGAGACCCATAGAATGGAGCATGCGAGAATAGAATGCAGTAGTATGCTTCTCAAAAATCCATGCGGTGAGTAGAAGTAGGATACACAAAATGTGGTACCGTAATAGGCACATATGTGGAAGAACATGCGAATAAGACTCACGGGTTTAGAACAATCAAAAGTAGGTTGAGGCTCAAAGACCGGCGATCAATGTCGGTGGGCACAAGAGCAATAGCTACAAGTGGACTAGGAGCATGGATATGGTTGTCCACAATATGATGGTGATGTTGTAGGCTAGCAAGTTTGTTATGCAGGAAGTGTATTATTGTATCCTTATCATGAATGAGTTATTACAAGAAGAGAATTTTTCTTCTTGAGTGATCTATTTTCTTCCACAAATTTTACAATATCCTCTTGAAGTTCACATACTTCAGAGAAAAGCATATCGTTCTTAGAATCCATGATAGATACAAAATGCAACTCCCAAAAGTTTTGGAAGTTGGGCTCACTCAAATTGCATACTCAATTGATTACAACACTCCTCCATATTTGGCACTTTATAATTATAGTGCAAGTCTCAAAATAAATAACTCCAATGGAAAGAACACAAAAACAAGCACTTTTGTAAAAAATGGCACTCAAAACCGAGTTACTGATCAAAAGATACAAGCTTTTTAATATTTTGTGCTATTATTTATTTTAGTTGCCACTAAAACTAAATAAATTGTTGTTGCCTTCACCACATAAATAAAATTAAAGGGGGCTGAAGTTAAGCACCTACTAGTAGGAATCACAATATTTAAGCCCTCATATGACCATGCCATATGACCAAGGGCTAAGGATTTTAATAGGTGTACACTCAAATGAAAAAAACCAAGAAAAGATCTCAAGAAATCCAACAAACCTATATAAATGAAATCATGTATTTTTTCCCTTCGCTCAAATCACGAGGCACACCTATGTGCATCTCGCAAAAATAAAAAACCCACAAAAACAATCGCCTCGAGATGGTCTAATTTACAATAATTTTAGGGTTTTCACACCTTCTGGATCCAATGGAAGCCTCTATTTTGCATTAAAATGCACGCAACAACAAAATACGACCAAATCCCAAATATATGAATACACAAATAATTTATTTGCAAAATAAAATTTACAGATGGATGTCATTAGTAATCTCCAGCTCTGATACCATGAAAGGAACGATAACCAGATCATACCAAGCCAAGAACATAGATGCTAATCGAACACCACGATCAATAAGATGAAATCAATTCACCGAATAACTTTACATAAAACCTTTGCGAAATAAATGAGAAACAATATCATATATTATTATGGAACTCAATGCAATACACATTGAGAATGGGCCTTGCTTAAATATAGGCAAAGAATAACAATCTAAGAACCACCAAGGTCGTAGATCAAGCCATAAATAAAGGAAATAACTAATAATCAAATTAATAGTCAATACATAGATTTAAGAGAGAACTAGACATCAAGTATCTAGTCAATACCATAGGTCAAGGAAAAAACTAGTCAATACCGTAGATTAAGGAAAGAACTATAACTAACAACTAGATAATATCTCCTAATATCTAAATAAGATAAAAGAAATATCAACACATAAGTGGGTGAGGATAACTACAATAAAGGTAAATAAAGTACCTAGGTGAACATGAGCTAAGGTAAATACCTACTCTAACACCATATATGGATCCATTAGCTCCCACCCATATAAATATTTAAGGCCCGAATACTTTGAAACTAGGTGCGAGATGATTTTTCGTGTGTCCTTAACATAGCCCATATTAGGGACAACATATTGTTCACCTCTCTCTCTCTCTCTCTCTCTCTCTCTCTCTCTCTCTCTCTCTCTCTCTCTTTCTTTCCTTTTCCTTAGGAACCCGGGGTGCCACGGTCCCAGAGTTGGCCCTTATCCTACCCGAGTCATAATGGGCGTACTTAGGTGGCTCGTGCACAACTTCTTCCTCGCTTCTTTCACCCCTTCCTCATCATTTCTCATTTCTTCATCTTGGGGTTCCTCCACATCTTCGAGTTTAACGGGGTTCTTGGAGTTCTCTCTCTGACTCCTCCTCCTCGTTGAGCTTCAAATTTCTTCTTCTATTTCTCTTAGGTTTTTATTTTTTAGGGGATATTAGAGGTGACCTTCGTAAAGGTTGAGATGTTCCATTGCCTTGGGTTGTGGATATTTTGAACACATTCTTAAACTCATGTTCCTCATGGGTTCGTATCGACATCCAAATCTTCCTCTTATCCTTAGATCCATGGGGAGTATCTCGCGCACTCACGTTCCACTTTGTCTGTGGGTTTCCTATGGCCTATATGGTCTAATCTCCCAATATCCTCATTGATTTCTTCTTCCTCGTCTCCTATACACTCGTGGTAAGCTTCGAGCTGCCACATTTTCAATTGTGTGTTTACCCTTAGGTGGCCCTAGGAGCATGAACTCAATCTCCATGTGCTTTCCCTTTTTCCAACTTATTTTTAAGCTAGAGATAGATAAGCATGGCCCCACCATCCCCAATAGCCAAACTTACTAGCTTCATACTTATAACATCGAAATAAGCCTTTCGATGTAGGAAGATCAACTTGGATATACATAAGTTTTCACTAAAGTATGGTAGTCGCGATCTACCTTGTCCGCATTGTATCTTAACCAATGTGCATCGATAAACCTATGAACTACGCTTCCTAGAAGGATCAAATTGTGAAGGGCATATGATAATTTTCACCAGGAATCCATTTGCCATCTTTTATTACAAAATGTGCAATAAAAAAATGTTGATACACTGCGAATTGTATGACCTTGCCCACTACTAAGGATAACTCCTTTGGAATGCATAGGTAAACTTGTTTTCCTTAAATTTATCGCATTTATTGCTCCTTTACCCACCATCCGATTCTCTCATTTATTGACCATTTTCTAAATTTCCACACGATACACTTACATGCCATAGCTATAACCTTCTAGTGTGCCTTCCTCCCTTCTAGCTACGGTCCTTCTTCTCGCATGCTTCCACGCGCCGAATTAGTTCACCACCGTTCCTTCCTCTAGTAGTTTTCACGGCCATAACTTACCTCGTGTCATACTATTCATTCATTTATTTCTAGCTATAGTCTTCCTAGGAGTAATTTTATTTATTAGTAACTCCCTTCCATTATTAAATAACAGCTTGTAATAATATGTTCTTATGTGTACCCATTTTTGAATAAAAACCACCCCACACCAATGGTATGTGCAGTCCTCTGCACATAAAAATACTTCATATTGTAATTAGCTTCCAGCGCGCAAATGTGCTTATTACAAAAAACACCAAACTAAATTGACAAAGCATAACAACGAAGAAGGAAATACATTAAATGAAATACATAAAGGGAAATATATACTAAATGGAAATACTACCTTATTACCAACACCAAGAAGACTTATTTAGAGTAGAAATCAGCCTACTGCATGAAGTAACCAAGAAACCGTATTCCATCAAGCACCTCTAAATTGTAAGAGTCTCGATTCAAGTATGTGATTGATAACTTACGGTCCCAACCATTACATCTTAATATTTCCTTGATGGTGTAGAAACTTTGAATCATAAAGAAGTACCATCTGCCCGACCTCAAGCTTCTCTTCCTTGATGTGTCTATCATGCCATGCCTTCTTCCCTGCCATTTCTATTACGAATCCAACATGCTATGGAGTGCCTCTCATCCAGTTGTATTAACTTGTCAATTATTTCTTCTAATGCTTGTTCATCAGCTAGACCTCCCGCATGTGCAATACACAAATAAGGTAACAAGAATTCCATTGGAAGAACTACTTATGCGCCAAACACCAACTTCAAGGGTGTGGCCTTATTTAATATTTAATAGGTTGTTTGATATGCCAAAAGTACAAAAGAGACTTTATCACCCATATCTTATCTTCCAACATCACAAATTTTTGTTAAGGCCTGACTCAATATCTTGTTGAAGGCTTTAACAGTCCTATTTTCTTGAGGGTGATAAGGTGTAGTCTTGTATTGTGCAACCATAAATTCATCCAACAATATCAATATTGTCTCATTCAAGAAGTGTGTGCCCCTATCACTTGTCAAACTTCATGGACATCCATACCTAGTAAGAATATTTTCCCACAATAACCTTACTTTTGTAGCCATTGTACAATCCTTTATAGTGCTACTTCTACCCACTTTGTGAGATAATTTGTTCAAGTGATGATGTAGTGTGATCTGGTTCTATGTGCAGCTGGGAAATAGGACCTAAATAGTCTATTGCCCATTTTTCAAATGGTTTTTCACTAGTAATAGTTTGTAAAGGAATTTCCTCTCTTTTCCCAGGTTTGCCAAGGCGGCAAAAATGATGACACACCTTCCAATACTCTTTACAATCCTTATACAAGGTCTCCCACAAAGAATCCAACGAGTAGAATCTTTCCCGCACTTGGTGTCACCTTCATAGTGCCCACCTACAATACCACAATGAGCCTCTACCATGACATCTACGCATTCATGTTCTATTACACACCTGCCACAATACTTCATCTCGGCCTAGTTTGTATAAGTCACCATTGACAAGCATAAAGGGTGTCATGTGAGTTGTAAGTTATTTCTTCTCTAAGGATTTCATTCCTTCTAGTGTTATACCCGTATAAAAATATAACAATATCCTCGAATTATGAAGGTGTGAGGTTCAACCCATACAATCGTGCATCGGCATTATATATTTAATTGTCTCTACGTCCTCACCTAATTGAATTATTGATAAGTGGTTTGGGCAGTGTACTTTTACCTAATTTGACCACGACAATAAAGTCAAATTCTTGGAATAATTACACCCACGACATATGCACCCCTGCTCAATGACCTTATTTACCAAGTATTTTAATAGTGGGTGATCTCAGTATAAAATATAAAGGGTGCTACTAGAAAGTATTGTTTGAACTTATGCAAGGCATAGATCATCGACAAGGCCTTGCGCTTTGTAGTTATATAATTCTATTTCACAAGAGTCAAATTTCTACTAGCAAAACAAATAGGATGATCAATAATACATTCTCTAGGCTGAGCTAACACTATGCCAATGGCCATTCCTGAGGCATTGACATGTATGTTAAATAGTTAGTTTTATGAGGGAAAACACAAAATAAGCATTGTAGTAAGTCTCTCCTTGAATACCTCAAATGCGCGATGTTGTGGTTCTCCTTGATAGAATATCCCTTTTCCTTTTAGTAACTCCTCCGTGGGTGCGGAAATCTTCAAATATCCTTTGATAAATTTTTGGTAATACTTTGTGTGGCCCAAGAATCTACACACTGACTCACTTGTAGGCTCCTCAAGGCCTACGATAACGCAACCTTAGCTAGATCTACTAAAAACCTTTCTTGTAGATGATATTCCCTAGCAAAGTTCCCAAAGGTGTAGCGAATACACACTTCTTGATGTTTAAAGAGATTCTTAATTGTTTGCATATTTCAAACATTAAGAGTAAGTTGTCATAATTATCCTTAATAAGCCCATATACCATCCAATCATCCAAGTAAACTGTAGTAAAATTGTGAATAAAATCCTTGAATGCTTGAATAACTATGCTTGAAAACACAATAGGGGCATTCTTCAGTCAAAAAGGCACCACTATATTGGTACCCAAATTGATTCTCCTTCAAAGTCTGAGCAACATCACAAGTTTATCAGGAAGCTTAGAGACAGATAGATCATGATGAGTCATTTTATAGCCGAGGATGGGATCTAACTAGCCCTTAGTCACTCAGATGTGGAGAAATGGATAGCACCCTGAAGAGGATTTGATCTATCCTCACTATTTTAGGTTGCGCCTTTCAACCAAGGTAAGAGAACCCTTTTATATCCTGTTGTTGATGGAGGAGATGGAAATATCCTTCCTAATGAAGTTTTTAAGGAGACCTTGAAGAGAATATGATCAATGCAAAATATCTAACTCTCATGAGTTGTCACTCTAGATAGTGGAGATATTCTCTAGGTAAGGTTGAGGCTACTAAAGACATTTTGGAATCCTGATTACTTTTGCATGTTCTAGTAATAAAATGTATGCATTTGTATACACACATGGAAAACAGGGGTAGTATGGGTAGGATTGGTTGTTTTAAATGAATTTTTGTGGGAGGTGAGGCAGAATGAACTTGATTTGCCACATCTCTAAGAACACTTACAAAATGGAAAGTATAGACAACAAGATGCTTTAGAATAGCTAAAATGTTCCTTTAACCAAAATATGTGCTTCAATGGAGGCCCAGATTAGCACTTTTTCACACAATCTATGAGATTCTAACACAAAGGCTCGAGTTAAAAGACCCAATAAAACACCAAAACCTAATATCAATCATGCCTGAGGTACACCCAGAGGCTTATAGACAATCTCTATCAAGAAATGAAAGAAAAGTGATTTTAAATCATTTATTTCACCCCCAGATGAAAGCTCTTATGATAAATGAGATTACAGATGCCACTAAAATGTCACAAGGATTGACACCTATGTGATTGAGACAGATTTTGATACAAGATTGTAACAAGAACAAGAAAAACTATTTACAGACATTTAGAAATGAAACAAACACATTTTGCTTAAGATCAACACAAAATAACTCGAGTTTGATTAAATTTATTAGTAGGGGAAAGTTTATAGAACAATCTCAGAGCTTGTCAATGGTTGTACACTTGCAACCACCTTGACATGATCAAACTTAATACAAAAGAGATATACAAGCTTCTCAGATGGCTTCTCAAAAGATAGGCTTTGTCAAATTTTCCTCCTGGGATTTTATTTGACCTCTAACACTCTAACCTCCAACCTCCACCATTTGCACAAAAAAATTGTGCCATTTATAATATTTACAATAGAGCCCCTTCTTCCCCAAAAGACAAAAACATTTAATGCACCAATGCTCACCATGATCTCAATCGTGATTCCCAGAATCAGATCTGTAAAAGTTTTCAGGTGCTCATGGGCCAAATCTCTTCAAAAATCTCAGCATTCAACTCCTTCATCTGGTAGAACACTCTTCCTTCAACTCACCAACCACTTCCACCCCTAATCTGTCAAATCTGGTTCCTTGCATGCTTGGGAGAAGAAAAATGGAAAATCAGATCGAGCTTGATAGTTAGACCATTTTAATGGTGAAAGATGTCTCCAGATCTCTCCCACCAAACTTAGATATCAAAATTAACTCCCTCTTTGTTTGGCGTGTAGGAAAACCAAAAATCATGAAGACTCACACTTCCGGCGTGTCTCGTAAAAAATGGGGGAAATCAAATTCAGACTCACAGTTGTTATTGATCTTTACTTTGAATTTGGGCCATCCATGTGGAAGATTCAACTTTAAAATAGGCCCGGGGGCTTCCTTTGACTTTTTACAACCTTTTGGAAAAATGGAAAAAATTCCATTTTTCTCCGCACCTCCACCCTTGGGAAATGAGCCTAACATGTGTCCTAAGGTGGGCCCCAGTGGAACCATAGCCAAATTTTGTCATTTCACCCCATTTTTGGAAAAGGAATTTTTTTCCAATTTTTCCCTACAGCTCCGCCCTTCCATCATTGATCGGGGGCAAAATATTGACTATTTCTTACCGGGTCCACGGGCCATTTTGATGTTTTAACTCTTTTCTCCCAAAAGGAAATTTTTCCAAATTTCCCCTAAGAGTCCACACCTCCGCTATTGATTGAGAAAGCTTTGACTTTTCCCTTATCGGGCTTGTGGGCCATTTTGAGATTTTAATCCTTTTGAGGTCAAGAGGAAAAAAATCTAAGTTACCTCCGATGGTCTACTTCCCGCTCCTTTGACTTTTCAAACCGCCACGTGTCACCATGACACACCTTGAGACGGTCCCAAAAATTTAATACCTTGAAAGGGCGTGGGCTCGCCATGTGTCCTAGCCTCGGCTTGAAGCTCAGCGAAGGTGCCACATGTCATGCTCGAGGCGCCTCCTTTGGCCGTTGAAAAGTCCAAGAAAAATGCAAAGTGAGCAGAGGCCTCCACGTTTCCTCTTGGTGCTTCTTTAAAATGAAACTTAAGGGCTGTCCTCCAAACATGTGCGGTTTCTCCACATCTCTCCATGGCATAATTTAAAAATGGTGACCAAATCGGAGACCCTGAATGAGCGCAAGCTTTCCACGTTTCCTTGTTCTGGCAAACTGTACCAGCTACATAAAAATTGTCTAACTTAAGGCAAAGCAGCGGAAACCTCCACATGTTCTCCCAGCGTAACTCCAAGGCCAAACCAAAAAGTAAACCTTCAAATGAGCATCATTCCTCCATGTGGATAAATATTTAAGTTGAGGTGATTCATAGAAATTTGTAGGTTTCACTGAGCCGCGTCTAACCAAAAACAGACATGTTCCTGTCGGTGTAAGGATGTAAATTTGATCAAGAGAAATGCCCGTCAAACCGTAAAATGTAGAAAAATGACCATTTGAGTTCGAGATGAAATTTTCTCTAAGGAAAGAAAATTCAGACATGTTACAAGGCTCAAATATGCTCTTCAGAGCTACATCCATTCATTTTTCATCAATTATTTGGGGTAAATATGAAAAAGGCGAATGTCCCGACTGTGGAAAATGGAAGGAACGGGAAAGCCCGAGTTTTTCGAATGAAAAGAGAATGAGAGACCCAAATTATAGACCCCCTCATGAGGATCAGAGAAACAAGGAGACAAATATGGACCCATATGTGATCATTGGCTCAAGGAAAGACTAATTATGGAAAAAAAGGAAAGTAGAGACTTATCGTAGCACAATATGATGGGATAAAATATGAAAGTAGCTATAAAAGGATAGATTTCAAATAAAAATGGGGCAAGACTATTTTGAGCACCAACATCGGCTTCGACTTAGGGATGGGCACTCCCTACGAGTGCCACAAGAACAATGGTAGACCAAGTGCCAAAATATCCATTGGGAAAAGGAGTCAACTTGCAGAGCAGATAAATAGAGCCATCTTCCAAAAATGAACAGAGAAACTAGTGAAAACAAGTCACCAAGGACCAGAATAAGAAAAAAACACAAAAATAGGAAACAAACAAGCAGCTATACACTATACAAAATATGTTTACCTTGATTCTAGGGAATCAATCCAAGAAGTGCTTCAAATGCTTTCCATTAACAGGAAGCTCAAGAAATTCACCATCCAAATCCTTCAAGAAGAAGGTATGTTCACCAATCCTGATATCAATGGAGTAAGGGCCCATCCATAGTGAGTCAAATTTTCCATGCTTGCCCTTATCCTCATGCCTGCTATCCCATAGTAGCACAAGATCTCCAACATTGAAAGCTCTTAGAGTGACCTTCTTGTCAAATAACTTCTTCATCTTTTCTCTAAAATTTACATGCCTCTGTGGGATGCTCTCCTTTCTTCATAAAGTTCAAAAATCTTGTTAATGTGAGCATCATAAGGACTTACTTCTTGGTCCTCTAGTTGTTAAATGAATTGATATGAGGATAATTGCATATGAAGAGGCAAGTTCCATACACCAACTCAAATGGACTCTTTCCAGTGGCTCTTTTAACAGTGATTCTATCAGCCTAGACAACAAACTTGAACTGCTCACCCCATTTTCTCTTGTTCAGCTCCAAGGTTCTTCTGATAATCTTCAACAAGTTTTTATTATTGGACTCAGCTTGTCCATTTCCTTGGGGGTTGTAATTAGATGCATATGTCAAGTTGATCCCATATTCTTTACACATTGCCACCAAAGGTTTAGCTCTAAAGCTCATGGCATTATTAGCTACAATCTTGACTAGCACCCCAAATTTCCCTCGAGAGTCTACACCTCCACCGTTAACTCTGGAGCAAGCTTTGACTTTTCCCTTATCGACTTGCGGGCCATTTTGAGATTTTAATCCTTGTGAGGTAAAGAGGCAAAAAACCCAAGTTGCCTCAAATGGTCCACTTCCGCAACCTGTTTGAATTTTCAAACTACCATGTGTATCCATGGCGCACCTTGAGATGGTCCCAAACATTTGATACCTTGAAAGAGTGTGGGCTCGCCACGTGTCCTAGCCCGAAAGAATTTCTCTAGAAGGCTTGAAGCTCAGCGGAAGGTGCCACGTGTCATTCTATAAGGCGGTCTCCTTTGGCCGTTGAAAATTCCAAGAAAAATGCAAAGTGAGCGAAGGCCTTCACATGTCCTCTTGCACTTCTTTAAAATGAAAGTTAAGGTCTGGACCTCAAACATGCGCAGCTTCCTCCATGTGTCTCCATGGTGCAATTTTAAAATGGTGCCCAAAGTGGAGACCACTGAATGAGCACGAGCTTGTCACATGTTCTGTTGTGCCAAATTGCACTAGCTACATAAAAAAATTTCTAAGCCCATGAAAAGTAGCGAAAACCTCCACGTGTCCTCCCAGCGCAACTCCAAGGCCAAACCAAAAAGTAAACCTTCAAATGAGCGTCGTTCCTCCACGTGGACAAATCTTTAAGTTGAGGCAATTCATAGAATTTTTTAAGTATCCAGCTGAGCCACGTCCAACCAAAAGTGGCCACATTCCCTACCAGTGCAAGGATGCAAATTTGACCGGGAGAAATGCCCATCAAACTGTAAATGCTAGAAAATGACCATTTGAGCCGGAGATGAAATTTTCTCTAAGGACAGAAAATTCAAAAATGTTACAAGGCTCAAATACGCTCTTCAAAGCTACATCCATTCATTTTTCATCAAGTATTTGGGGCAAAAATGAAAAGGGTAAAGCAAATCCTGACTGTGGAAAATGGAAGAAACGGAAAGCCCAAGTTTTTCGAATGAACAGAGAATGGGAGACCCAAATTATAGACCCCTCAGAGGATCAGAGAAACAAGGAGATAAATATGGACCCATACATGATCATCAGCTCAAGGAAAGACTAATTATGGCAACAAAAGGAAAGTAGAGACTTCTCAGGCACAATAGGGGGATAAAATATGACAGTAGCTATAAAAGGAAAGATTTCAAAGGCAAAATGGGGTGAGATTATTTTGAGCACCAACACAATGTATATACAAAGCTTCCTAATGTCCTGTGTAATTCTTACCTAATGATACCCAGAGAATCCCCCCAGTAAAAGAGTAAATTTCACACCATGCAACGCCTTTAAATATTTCCTTGGTGAAGGGCATAGGAAAAGAATCAATCACACATGAAACATTCAACTCATTATAATCCACACAAATCCTAATCCAACCATCTTTCTTTATATTAATTACCATGGGGCTAACCCACTTTGATTATTTTATGGACTTAATTATTCTAGATTTCAACATTTTGTCAATTTCTTTTTTAACTTTTACGAGAAACTTTGGGTTCAACTCGTAAGGTCTCTTCCGATTGGGTGCACATCTTCTTTTAACTTAATATTCATCTTACCCACTTTGACTCATGCACCCCATTTAATGCATGGTAGCCCCTAGGAAACTTTCCTAGAAATCACGTAGTAACTCAATTATATTTTCCACTTCGAATCAAACTGGTAATCTCCAATTATGGCCTCCTTAGGTTTAGTATCCATGCCAATGTTCACTTTCTTGGTTTTCATAGGTTCATGATAGGAACGCACCTTCTTATCCGCACTGTCTAAAACCTCACACGTACCTTTTGAAAGATCAATTTCCAAATTTTCTAATTCTTCATCATCCACTATGTAGACCATATTTCCTTTCTTCTTCTCAAGGTAATTAGACTTAAATAGTGTGGCATCTATCTCATCTATTTCATGAAAACATGCTCCGATTTCTTTCTACCAAATAACTCCTG
Source organism: Taxus wallichiana var. yunnanensis (assembly GCA_018340775.1). Lineage (NCBI taxonomy): Eukaryota > Viridiplantae > Streptophyta > Pinopsida > Cupressales > Taxaceae > Taxus > Taxus wallichiana. The sequence continues at coordinate 901,521,447 of CM031239.1, forward strand.
AATGAGTTTTTTGGCCTTTTTACTTTCTCCCATAGTCAAGTGCTTCATAATGCGCAATGACTCTCTTCCATCGGAGATTTAGTGGAAAAGTAGTGAAAAGTATGCATCATTCCTGCAATTAGCTCTCTCCAATTTCAAGTCTCCCTATGTAGTTTCACATAAACATACCAAGCATGTGCACAACCTTGCAAAGTGGAATAAAGTTTGTGCACCCAAAGTGAAGGTGGTAAAGATTCCTTCCCCTCTATCTAGAATCTCTCACACTATTGAACGTGGTGTTGAACATGTTTATTACCATGATATATGCATATGTGAGTAGGCACATTGGTCCATAGAAACTACGTTGTGAGAGAAATTCTTACTTCATTGCATTCTATGAGATTATCCTTGTGAACCATCCACCAAAGTGGGTTAGCATATCAACCTTTCCACGCCTCCTCCCAAGAGAAGAAGCTGAAGTATTTTAACACCATCAACATGAGCTTCATCTTGTAGAGGTCATTCAACTCCTCCATACGTAAGGTTTCTCCATCAAGGAAAAATCAACATCTTGCTGATTTGGCATGGAACAAAGTTTTCCCCACTTTTAATGTAAGCGAGTCCACTTCTACTAGCTCAACGTGACCCTATCTCGTTACAACACTTAAATTTTTATCCTTTTACATATTATTACCCTCTTCACAATGGAGAATATTCTCGAAATAGTGGAAGGGGCACAAAGGTTTTCTTTTCTTGATGATATGCAAGATATAATCAGATTCTCGGTCCAAGAATATGATCAATTCAAAACGGCTTTCACCACTAAGTGAGGCACATATGCTTACAACAAGATGCCATTTGGGTTGTCCAATTCAGGGGCTACTTTCCAAAGAGACATTGATATGCCCTTTAAAGGACTAATCAATGATATTATCTTGGTTTACCTTGACGACACAACTGTTTATTCCAAGCATGCCAAAGATCATATCACACATCTAAGGAAGGTTTTTGGAGATGCAGAGAATTTGGGGTCTCACTGAACCCTGAGAAATGAATTTTCGCAGTTCATGAAGGGAAATTGTTGGGACATATTGTTTCACCAGATGGAATGTCCATTGATCTAGCTAGGATTCATTCCTTTTCCGTAGGCCAGAAAGGTTTTATGGAATCCTAACTCAAAAAAATGATTATCCTAATATTAATTATTCCTTCATTGATAGTTTAGATTATTTAATTTTCCATTAATTAAATAATTATCCTAATTATTTGGTTATATGGTTAATCAACCATATTTGTCTTTGGTTATATGGTTAATCAACCATATTTGTCTTTATATACTGTATTGTTTTCAACAATATATTTGTATCTATTCATTTCCCGCCTCCCGATGTTATCGAAGCTTGTTTATTCTCGGCACTTGGTCGCACTCAGCAACTTATTCTCCTGATGTATTTGGGTCATGCAATATCTATAAATATTGCAGCCTATTCACCGTAATGTTTACTTGATTGAGATTAATAAAATCTACACATGCTTCCGTCCTCGTTTCTCAATCTACATTTGGTACCGAGTGAAATTCTCGCCCTGTGAAGGTGTGGAAGAGAATGCAGCAGAGAAGAGAAGATCGAGAAGAGTATGCAGAATAGAGCCTGTGCAGCCTCCTGCAACCTCCCAGCCTCATCTCTGCCTTTCCACATCCTCCCGCCTTCCAGTGTTTGGAATGCAATTTTTTTTCACTGACAGCACTCAAAGACTGTGCAAAAAATTGCTCCAGGTATTGATAATAATAAAAAAAAAATTTCCCAATAAGGGTTTTGTTTTACTGTATTTGGAATTTGCTTGGCTTGTTTTGGAGGTCTATTGAACACGCCAAGTTGGGGATATAGTAGATCGAGCTTTGTTTTAAGCATTGGGCGAGCCATTGTTTGGGGTCGAGCCCACACACCAACCCCACGAGCTTGCACCGGTTTCATCTAACGGTGAAGCCTTGACAATAAAAAAACAGCGACTACAGATCCTCCTCGCGGCCTGCTGGACGTCCGCATCCACCTGCACACAAAAGAAAACAAGAAAAAGGCGGCAGCAGCAGCAGTGCCCGTGCCACATACTCCTCACGCGACCTGCACAAGCAAATGAAGGTTAGATAGTAATAAACAACAAAAAAAGCGGCCCAGACAAGAGAAGAATAGCAAAAAGACGCGCCCAAGCAAACAACAAGCAATAAACAGTAAAAAATACGGCCCAGGCACTAAAAAACGCGGCCAGGGCAATAAGAAACAGCGGCCAAGGAAAAAACGCGGCCAAGGAGAACAAAAAACGTGCCCAAACACAAAAAATGCGGCCTGTACATGCAAAACAGTGCGTGGAAAGGAAAAAAACGCGCCATAGGAGAATACAAAGGCGTGGAGGTGAAAAGAAAAGCTTCAGATCCATTTTTAGGAAAAGACAACCCTAAAAACGCCTCTTCACCAGCATGCGCCACGTGGCATTCATTTTCCAAGAGGTAAGTCAATTTATTTGTCAATAAATACAAATTCCTTCCTTTCATAGTCCAAGTCACTTCGCCCAAGTGGGCAAGTCAAGTTAGTGCATGTGCCTTGGGAGTGAGAGGTTTGAGGATCAAATCCCACCAAAAACACTCAAAAACTCTCCTTTTGCATCTGGCGGAAATTTTGGCGGAACTGCTAAATTTAGCAGGCTTTTTTGAATTTAGTTACAACTAACTAAATTTAGCGGAGAAATCCCTAATTTAGGTAAAAAAATTTCTCCTATCTCGGTCCTGCTTTTATCATTCCGTATTTTTTTGCAAAAGGAGACCCATCTAAAAATTGCATTTTCAGCTATTTTTTTGCAATTTTTAGCATTTTGGGCTCAGGAGGTCACCAGGACCCCGAAACTGAAATTTTTTTCCTGTTATTCAAATTGTACTGCATATTGTACTAATTTGCAGTTGCCATAGTAACGCAAAACTTTGTAATCGCCGTAAACCGGCGAATTGTAATAAAAATAGTAAAATTGGTTCTCAGAACACTCACGAGATCCTAGATCTCATTCGCAGCTGTTCGTATATATACAAAGGCTCTCCGGGAAGCGCTTACGGTAAAGCCGCCGCGACTACTACCGCACTTAACGCCTAATATAGCTGCAACAACGCTCGTCCTGGGCATCGTCCCTATAAATCGACGGGAGTAATAAGGTCACAAAGTGCACACACTATGAACCATCCCATCCGTCTGTGAACGATCGCAAGACATAAATCCGACCGAGAAATTATCCGAGTATATAGCGAAGTTACGCGCGCGTATGAGGATATTTCTTTGAGCCGTGTCAATAATCGCACAGCACCCCATCAAGATCGCCTGGTACCACGATTGAATTCTTTCACGTACGTTAACGCCTCTTTCACGCACTCACCGGTATATAGAAAGGGCGAGCTTCTTCCACGCATCGCCGGGTATATCTAAGGGCGATATAGAAAGGTTCGGATATATCGATCGACGGTATATAGATTGGGAGACCTAATACCCGGGAGTGATAAGAGCCAAACCCCGTCGCGATCTCGCAAAATGGGCACCAATGCCCCCAAATTTTTTTCTTCCGATTCACAATTGCTCGTGAGGAAGCAACTATGCCGCTTGAAGACAAAAATCAAGACACAACTTGAGTTTGAAGAAATCTGCCTGCATCAGGATCGGTACTCTAACCAGATCACCAACTGATGCAACACAACAATGACAATTTGATAGAGCAGATCAGAAAGCAAAACTCATCATCTTGTTTGGAGTATCCGACGATGTGCAAGCCCACATTCGAGATGCCACATCAGCAAAAGAAGCTTGGGATAAGCTGAGCACAATATATGAGGCCAAGAACAAGAATGTCATACTCAATTTGCAGAGTCAGTTACATACATTGAAATTCAAACAATGAGAAAATCAAGCCTTCCTAAGAAGAGTCGCAGAGTTGAGGGCTTCACTTCTAGCCCTAGGAGAAGAGGTCAAAGATGAATCTCTCGTTCCCATTGTTCTGAGAGCTCTCCCTTCTTCTTACCGCATTTTTGTCACAACTCTAAACTTGTCAGATACGACAATTAGTTTTGACAAGCTAGTAAACCTACTGCAACAAGAGGAAGCAATGCACAACAAGGATGATGAAGAGGAGCAGTATCGTCTTCACATCAAAAATGGAAAGGAAAAGGTAAAGGAAAACCTAAATCCTTTCAGAAGTCCCCACATCAGAATCAGTATCATGGGGACAATCAACAGAAGAAGCAATGTCCAATTTGCAAAAGAGGACATGACTTACAAGATTGTTGGTATAACACATATAAGAAAGGTTCATCAAGCAATTCTGGACCACAACAACAACAAACTTACAAGGGACATTCAAACAACTATCACGGGTAGAAAAAGGGGAACTGGAAAAGAAGACCCCACCAGCAAGGTAATATTGCTGAGCAACAAGAACAGTCAGTCAGACAATGAAGACTTCTTGTTCACTGCTCGATCAAGTGAACCATCCACGTCATCTAGTGACGTCTGGTATGTTGATTCGGGAGCCACTCGACACATGACCAGCCATAGAGACTGGTTTATTTCAATGAGGGACACGCCATCGAAAAATCATGTTTCGTTGGGAGATGATTCTTCATATACAGTTCAGGGGATTGGAAACATTTCTCTACCCCTTGGTTCACGCAAATGCAGACTATCAGATGTTCTATATGTCCCTGGGTTGACAAAGAACCTTCTTTCTGGCCACCAACTCCTAGATCACAACCTAAAAATTGACTTTGATAGTCAATCCGGCAAGAAAATGTGTTTGATTCGAGATAAATCCAGAGGCTCGAAAATAATTGCAAAAGCCTCAAATGTGGGACGAATGTTTCAACTTGATTTCATTCACAAAAATGATCAAGCACTTCAGGGCTAAAAACTCCACCTCACCACTGTGGCATCGAGATTTGGTCATGTAAGTTTCAAATATCTCAAACACTTCACCGGTAATATGGTACATGGGCTACCATCTCTTCGTAAGGATACAGACATAAGTGTCCTCACCGCTAAAGCAGAAAACAACACAGAGTTTCATTCCAAAAGAGTACTTTTCGAGCTCATGGTAAACTTGACCTGGTTCATACCGATCTTTGCGGTCCGATGCAGCCAAGTCATTCTGGGTTCCAGTACTTCATGCTCTGTGTTGACGACTATTCACGGAAAATGTGGATTTTTTGTCTTCGCAAGAAAAGTGAAGCCTTTGAAACATTCAAAAAGTTCAAAGTGGCAGTTGAGAAAGAAACTGGTCATCACATCAGAACTCTCCGCTCAGATCGAGGGGGAATTCACCAAAGCTGATGAGTTCAGAGACTACCTACAAACTCACGGGATTCGTCGACAAATGCCTCCTCCACACACACCGCAGCAAAATGGTGTTGTTGAGAGAAGAAATCGTACTATCATGGAAATGGTGCGATGCATGATCGATGATTCCGACTTGCAAAGACATTTTGGGCGTATAAAAAAAACAACAAAGTATTTGTTAAACAAAGCACCCACAATCGCTTCTTGATGGAATTACACCACAAGAAGCATGGTCAAAAAGGAAACCATCCATCGCACACCTCGTAGTATTCGGGTGCAAAGCCAAAGATGCACATACCCAAACAGAATGTAAAGAAATTGACATGAAGTCACAAAATCTCATCTTCATTGGATACAGTGAAGAGACTCTTGGGTATAGATTGATGGATCCTAAGACCAGAAAAGTCTACACAAGCAGAGATGTTGAGTTTTTCGAGAAGAAGGAAGCAGAGACTCCTCCTCCGGACTCGCAAGATGTAGATTTTTCACCACGTTGTAAAATTTGAAGCTAATGTTCCCTCAGAATATGAAAGTGATGATGGGGATGATGGTGTTGATCAGATAGAACCACAACCCATGGGAACAGTTCAACGTATGCCTAAATGGTGTACAAGTACATTACGAGATGCAAGATTGATGCTCCACCGATACATCCACCCTCGACCACTGGACTCACAAGAAAGCAAGAGAAGAAGTTAACTTTGCTTTGATGAGTAGAGTTATCAATCGATTTGAGCCCTCTACACCCAGAAGCCCTACACCAAAAGCTTGAAAGATGCCATGGATTCTCAATATCAATCGCTGATGAAGAATAACACTTGGCAGCTTGTTGATCTTCCACCAGTGAAGAAACCCATCGATGCAGATGGATATTCAAAACTAAGTACAAAGCAGATGGGACAAAGGACAAGCACAAAGCAAGACTTGTAAAGAAAGGGGTACGCACAAAAAGAAGGCATCGACTATGAGGAGACATTTGCTCCCACAACTAAGATCAAAACGATCAGATGATCTTTGCTCTAAATTTGCACATTTTGATGGAAAGTCCACCAAATGGATGTAAAAAGTGCCTTCCTGAATGGAGATTTACAAGAAGAAGTCTACATGACTCAACCTGAGGGATATGTAGTACCTGGTCAAGAAGAAAAGGTATGCAGACTCAGGAAATCTCTGTATGGCCTCAAACAGCACCCTGGGCATGGTACATCAAGATTGATGAGCATCTCGTACAACATGGATTCGTTAGAAATCCATACGATCCCAATCTCTACCTCAAAAAGCAAGGGGGGGAGATGGTGATTGTTGTAGTTTATGTCGATGATCTAGTCATCACTGGCAGTTTAGTGAAGATGATTGATGAAACGAAGAAAGATCTTAAGCGATCATTCGACATGACAGATCTCGGGCTTATGCACTACACTGCTCGACTAGAAGTATGGCGTAAAGAGAATCACATCTTTGTTTCTCGATGAAATATACCAAGACAACGCTCGAGAAGTTTAGGATGATGGATTGCACACCAATCGCTACACCTATGGAGAATGTAGAGACATAGCTATCTCATTCGATCCATCTCCCGAGGTAAGTGCCACTCTCTATCGGCAAATGATTGGGAGTCTCATTTACCCGACCTACACTAGACCGTAGATATCAGCCAGCAGTGAGCTATCTATCCAGTTCATGCAGAACCCAAAATTTGTCATCGAAAGCAACAAAGCGCATTTTGAGATATCTCAAAGGATCAAGTGATCTTGGTCTCAGAATACAAGAAGAACGAAAACTTCTTCGATCGATATTCGATTCAGATCATGCAGTAACATTGATGATAGAAAATCCACTTCTGGATTTGTATTCTTTATGGGATCTCGACCAATATCATGGGGAAGTAAGAAACAACACTTTGCTTCTCGCTCTTCCACGTAAGCCGAGCATCGCTCGCAGAGAAGCCGTCTCGTGAAGTGATTTGGCTACGCCGCATACCGAAGGACTTGGAATACCACAGACAAACCGACCACCATGAATGTTGATAATGAAGGTGTTCTCAAACTTGTTCGCAATCCAGCTTTTTCACGAGAGAACAAAGCACATTGAAGTTCGTGTTCATTTCATACGTGAACATGTGTCAAGCACAACATCCAAATTTTTTTTGTCCAACGGCTGAACAACGAGCAGATATTTTCACAAAGTCACTTGCACGTGACAAGTTCGAGTTGTTCAGAGCATTTCTCTCCTCATCTCTTCAGACAATGCACAATTAAGGGGGGGAATGTTAGGATTAAATATTATTATCCTAATATTAATTCTGCATAGTTTAGATTATTTAATTTTATTAATTAAATAATCATTGTTATTTGGTTATATGGTTAATCAACCATATTTGTCTTTATACATACTGTTATATTGTTTTCAACAATATATTTGTATCTATTCATTTCCTGCTTCCCGGATGTTATTGGAAGCTTGTTTATTCTGGCACTTGGTTGCACCTGTGCAACTTATTCTCCCGTGATGTATTTGGCTATTCAGCAATATCTATAAATATCACACAGCAGCCACTTATTCTCTCATCCTAGTAATTTTTTTTTACTTGATTGAGATTACTTGGTATTCCAAATGTAATGGAGTATAGAAACATTAAAATCCACTTAATGCTCTGTTAGTGTTTATGTCAACATGCTTGGTTGGTGTGGACATGGAGATTGAGGATACAGGCAAGATGTTACGCTCCCGAATACCGAGGAAGGAATTGACCAAATTGATTGCTTAACTAAGATACAAAATGTCTTCCTCTCAGGGGTGTATCCTCCAAGTATGAATAAAGTTCAATAATGCACTTTTCATCTCCAAAGACATTCATTATGCCTTGGTAGATAATGCTCTTTTTCCAAAATATTTGATCGGTGCTCTTTACACCGCATCACGCTAGAGCAAGTGAATAGGATGTAAGAGGAATTTCACAATGGTCTCTGCTCGAGTAAATTACTATACACGCACAACTACTACTAAGATCATGTGAGAAAATTATTATTGGCCAGATTTTTTCAAAGATGCTCATCTTTGGGTAAGGAAATGCAAAGAATGTGCTCTTTTTGTAAGAAAATAGAGGTCACGGCTCTACCTTTGCATCCCATTCAGGTAGATCAACCTTTCGTGCAGTGGGGGTTATATTTTATTGGAATAATCAATCCTCCTTCTAGTGAAGGACATAAATGGGTCCTCAATGCAATAGATTATTTCACTCACTAGATAAAAGTGGTGGCCTTGAAGGAGAGCAATGAAAAAACCATCCTTGAATTCTTGGAAAATATAATGACAAGGTTCGGGGTTCCATTCACCATCATCTTTGATAATGCAATAGATTTTCTTGGTTTAAAGTTAAGTGAGTGGTCACAAGTAAATGGGTCTATCTCAATACTTCATTCCATTATTACCCACAGGGAAATGGGTTGGCTGAATCCAGTAACAAGAACCTCATAAGGATCATCAAATGGATGATGGAAGCTAACAAAAGGACCTGACATACACAAATTAATACTTCCTTGTGGAAGATTGAATCACACCTAAAAAGGCCATTAGAAACTCACCTTTTATGCTGGTATACGAAAGGGAGGAAAATATACCAATCTCCTTGGAGTTACCTTCTTTGGAATTGGCTCATCATCTCAAAGTTATGGAAAATGGCTCCTTAATAGTGAGGTTTGAAGAACTTATGAAATCGAGGAAGTTCGAGAAAAGGTTATGAATTTTTATCCAATATCGTGCTCTAGTTAAGAAAGCCTTTGACAAAAAAACTTTTGATAAACACTTTATATAAGGAGACTTTGTTCTCAAATGGGATGACGACAGAGCCAAACCAAGAAAGCATGCCAAGTTCAATGCCCTCTGGAGTAGGCGTTATCTTATTACAAGTTGTAAAGAGGTGAATTCATTTCATCTTTCCAGACTCAACAGAGAATAATTTCCCATTTATGTGAATCGGATACATATCAAAGCTTAATTTTGAGATTGTTCCACCCTACACAGTGTTCTTTTCTTTTCCTCCAAGTGCTTTGCACATTGTTTTCTTTCTTTTCTGTTTTCTTTTAGTATTCTTTTTAGGACCCCTTTGCCCAATGTTTTCCTTAAGGATACTCGGTCTAAAATCTTACCAGACAAGCTTTCCCGGAGGTCACCAAAAATGTTAAAATTTAATCTACCTTGAGAAGAAGATGTCAAAGTGGTCAGATTTTTGTGAAAATTCCTAAGGCCCAAATCATAACTCGGACATCGATTTCAGAAATTTTATCTTTTTAGTTTAATGGTGCAAGTATTCAAAATTGTGTTTCATATTTCTGAAGTTTGAAACCCTGAAAGTCCGAATTTTGGACTTTGGATTTCAGGGTTCGTAGTTTTTACTATGTAATTGAAACTTTTTTAAACCTCAGGAGTTCAAAGTTTTAAACCCCAAAAGTCTAAAATTGACTTTCGTGTTTCTAACTTTCGCCCCATTTTGGTTAAAATCCCTTTCGAACTTCCGAAGTCTAAATTTCAGACTTTCAAGCTTTTAGGTTTCAAAGTTTGAAAGTCTGAATTTAGGACTTTTAGAAATTCAGGTTTAGGAAATTTTCATCAATCCAATTAACATTTTTATGTCCTATCTCTCGAAGTCCGAACCCAAAAATTCTAAAATTTCAGAATTTCAGGCTTTTGGGTTTCGACTTTCGAAGTCCTTCATGCATTTAATTTTTCACCAACCCCGTATGGATCAGATTTTTGCCATTAATATCAGGTTTTCTATTTAAACTCAATTTTTACTCATCATTTTTACCTGACACATTTTCTCTGACATTCCATTTTCTTGTACCTTTCAACATCATTTTTGAGGTATTTTATCTTTGTTATTTTCCTTTTGGTTTGAGATCTCTTATTTTCATTTTGTTTTGTTTTCTTTGGTTCCTCTTCTGTGTACCTCTCGGAATGACAAGCTCATTTCCCACCATGTTTCCACATTTTGAGTTTCCACAGCATTCAAAGTGTTCAAGGGAGTTTAACAACCAAATACTTCCAACTAAAGTAGACTTCACACAAGGTGGAAAACACATTATTTTCATATTTTCACATGATGGTAGTGATATTAGAAGGAATTGTTGACAATTTTTGCACTTGTGCAAAAATGGGCTTTTCTTAGGTTGTTTATGGTTAACAATGGATCTATAGTTACATATGATCATCCTCAAGTTCTCAATTTTTCCTCTCAATACTTTTAGGATTTGAGATCAACATTGTTTGGTGATTTCATTCTCAGATTTCGAGGATGGTCGGTACATTTATTTTTGGAACTCATGAATTTGACTTGCGAAAATTCCACTTTGGAAAATATTTTCAGAACTTTCTTTTAGAACTTTTCTTTGGTGAAATTTTTCAGAAATTTCATTTTGGAATTTTTTTCGAACTTCTGAGTTTTTCTCGTCAAGACTCTTCATTCTCGGTTTCTGAAGCTGATATTTTTTGGAGTTTGGGACCTTTCTTTCAAAGTTTTATACTTCAAATTTTAGAATTCTCTTTTTTTAGGGTTTTTTAACTTTGGCTTTCATTCCGGCATATAGAGCTTGATGTCTACTTCTACATCAAAGGGAAAAGAAAAGATGAATTATTCAATTCTTGAGTTTATCCTCACTCATGCCTATCTTCCGAATTAGGGAGTATAGGGGAAACTGACCTAGAAAAAATCAATTTTCCAAATTTCTAAGAAAGAGTAAAGGCTCAACATGAAATTATGGATGCGGCCATCTACTGATGAGTGGGCTTTTCCTTCCGCCGCTTTTCCTACATCCATGCATTTCCTAGAGTTTGTTTTAGCCGTAACCCACTTTGACAAAGAATCCATGTCAGTCAAAGATGATGATGATAAGGTGGTAATTTTTTTGGACACTAGACTTCTTCGAAGATTTTCTCAAACTTCCCGATGTTGAAGATTACACCACAATTTCACCAGATTCGATAGTGGAACATTGGGACAAGGAAGAGGAAGTATGCACAAAAATCATGATGAAAACTTATCTAGCCAAGAGCTTCACCAAATTTCCCAAAACCATGCATCGGTCAGATTTTATTTAGGAGGTCAGTGACCTTATTGTGCTACTAAGCAGAGTTTCAGGTCTCCCTTCGTAAAGGGAATTCCAGGAATGGATGTTCTTGTACATCGCTACCATAAAGAAGAATAACGAGTTTATCTAATGGGGGAACATATTAGTAGCTCCATTTTCTATAAATTATACAAGTTTATTTCCACAAATAATTTCTATATGACATCCTTCTTGCTTTATACAATCCGTTATGGGATATTTCTCTAGCTTGAATACAAGGTATTTCCAGAGCACCTCCCAAATAAATGATTTTTTTCCGAGCTCAAATTGAGTGAAGGGAGAAAACATTTTCTAAGGGTCAATCATGCCTTCTTTGTGGTTATCCTTTACCATTTTTACAAGGAGTTATATAGCCAAAGGAATTCTTATGAAGCCTTTAAAGAGATTTTTGAGTGGGGATCCATCTATTTACAGTTTCCTACATTCACTTACATTCATGTTCCAGGATTTATAGGTGCACCTAAGGAAAATTACCAAGGTGTCCCACTGATAAATGGGTTCTACTGGAATTGGTCCAACAATTGTTGGATTATCATCAAATCCATAACTAGCACCACAAATTAGGAATGCATTTCCCTATTTCCATTGGCAGATACACCAGCCTGAATATTCATAAGGCCAAAAATGTGGATGCTAAATTGGCCAAAGTGGATTTCTAAACCTTTCATCCATGAACTAATTTTGATTATTGGGGTAAATTTGGTGAAGAAGGTCACCCAAAGGCCCACGTGACCCAATTGGATGATATTATGATTCATTTTCAGGATAAATACATCATGCGACAAAGGGATTATGAGAGGTTGACCTTGAATGAGGTTCTGTAGTTTGGTTTGGCCAATGTCCCTAACGAGACGTAAGATAATGATGAATTTTTAGATGTGGCATACAAAAATGATAATATTTCCAATCAACCATTATCATGGATTGATTGGTATGTAGAGGAATGTTGCAATACAAAGGATAGGGCGTGGCCCATTCTACAGATAACTTATAGTTGGTTGGTTACCTTGGGAATTTCACCCAAGGGAGTAGAAGAACCTAAAAGTATAGACACCCCACCAATTATGGGTCAATCAACACTCATAAAGGGGAAAATTTCAACCCAAAAACCCATATGACTCCCAAAAATATTTCATTTGTTGTTGGTGGCTCATCTCTCTCCAAGGCTTCCATTTCTAAGGCCATGTCTCCTGTAAAGCACCTGTGACATAAGTGGTTGAAGTCAGTGACTCCCCTAGTATCTCCCAAGATCCATCACATCTTCTTCCTCCTCCATTGTCACTTCCAATATCAGTTCCTTCCACTTCCACAATTATTTCTTCCTTCCCATCTCCTTCCATGGCCCAGTTTTCTCATCCCTTCCAGTTCTCTCAGCTAGAGAAACTATTGGGTCACCCATTTCTTCTTCACTTCCCTTAACACTTCCATTTCCCTCCACCTCATTCCCAAGCATCATTTTATCAACTCCTATGGTTGTCCTTACATCCACCCCGTCCATCATGGCCACTTCTACCCAAATATCAACTAATGTTTCTAGTACTCTTGTCATATCTAATGTTTCAGGTATTGAATCTATTGTCCCATCTTCATCAGCATTAGCTATTCCTGAATGGTTGTTTAGAAAGACTCTAAATAATAAAAAGAAGGTGCCTATGGGAGATTTCATATATCTTAGTATATTGAACAAATGCCTAAAATACATGCCAAGAAGCCAAGAACTATTTCAAGTTTGATAGTGAATCCATCTGGAGAGCAAATTGTAGAGGTTACTACCCCCGTTGAGGGAAAAAATAAAGAGACAATTACTGTGGAAGATTATCGAATCTCTCGATTTTCATTGGGAAAAGATACTCACGAAGGATCCAAACAAGATGTGCACACTTGTCTTGGGGCTCTGTTGGAAAATTATGATAAAGATAAGGCCACAAAATATGAGCTCAAACTCAAGGTCGAATAAATCACTTTATTGTTACGTAAAATAACCCAACCAACTCCATGTATTGAAGTCTCAGCTACTACGGCCATGACAATTTCTTTTACCATCAATGACATTTCTTATTATGAGCTCGAGAAGCTAGGCTAGAAAGGGAGATTGGTAAATGGATGGATTGTGTTGGTATCCAAATTTTTTCTCCTTTTCAAGCCGGTAGAAACATAGATTCAACAGGGAGCTTAGAGGCAGCTAAATCATAAATATATGTCTTTTTTGTAGCCTGCGGAGGAATCTAACTGTCCCTTTGTTACTTGGATTTGTAGAGAGATGTATAGCACCTTAATAGGATGTGATCTAATCCTAACTATTTTAGGTTGTGCCTTTCAACCAAGGTAAGAGAACCTATTTTGTAATCTCTGTTTATTGAAGAACAATGATAAATCCTTCTTTTGCATGGGTTTTATAGAGAATACCTTGGGAAAATATGATCAACACACCAGATCTGACTCTCACAAGTTGTCACTTCCAGATCAAGGAGATATTTTCACAACAAGGAAAAGATTACTGAAGACATTTGAGACCCCGATTACTTTAGCATGTTTTTGTAATATAGATTATGCATTTTTGTGCACAAAAGACAAACAGGGGTGGTAGAGGTAGGATTATTTGTTTTTGAATGAATTTTTGGTGGGAGGTGGGACAGGGTGAACTTGATTCACCATATCCTTGAGGAATCTTACACAATGGGAGGCTAAACAAAAAGAATGCCATAGAATAGATAAAAATTTTCTTCAACTAGAATATGTGCTTCAATGGAGGCCCAAATAAGCACTCTTTCACACAATATTTGACATTCTATCACAAAGGATGGAGTTAGAAAATCCAACAAAGTGTCAAGATCTAAGCTAAATCATACCTAAGGTACACCCAGAGGCTTACAAATAATCTCTGTCAACAGATGAAAGAAAATTGATTTTAAAATGTTTATTTCAATCCCAAATGAAAGCTCTTCTGAGAAATGGAATTGTAGATGGCACTAAACTGTCATAAGGATTGAGGCTTGTGTGATAGGATTGGCTTTTAATAAAAGATTACAACAGAAAATGGAGAAATAAAACCAACACATTTTGCTCAAGAAAACAAATAAAAACTTGAATTCCATTAAATCTATTAGTAGGGAAAAGTTTCATACAACAATCTTAGAGCTTTTCAACGGTTGTACACTTGCAACCACCTTGACACAATAAAACTTAATACAAAAAGAGATAACCTAGTTTCTTAGATGGATTCTCAAAAGATAGGCTTAGTCAAATTTTCCTCTTGGGAATTTTCTTCAACCTCTAACACTCTCACCTCTAACTTCCAACCATTTGCATGAAACAAATGTGCCATTTACAACCTTTATAACAGAGCCCCTTTCTCTCCAAAATACATAAACCTTAAATGCACCATTGCTCACCATGATTATTTCATGATTCTCAAAATCAAAGCTATAAAAAGTCACCAAGTGCTCAAGGGGGAATATTTCATCGAATATCTCCCACTTTCAACACTTTCTTCTAGTAGATCACTCTTTCTTCAATTTTCCAACCACTTTCACCCCTAATCTATCAAATTTGGCTCCTTGCATGCTTGGGAGAAGAAAAAAGGAAAATCCGATCGAGCACGAAAGTCAGACCATTGTAATCGTGAAAGACGTCTTTCCAGATCTTCCCACCAAACATAGATATCAAAATTAACTCCCCTCTCTATTTGGCGTGTAGAAAATACTAAGAAATCATGGAGACTCACACTTCTAGACGTGTTTCAGAAAAATGGGGGGAAAATAAGATTTCATACTCTCAGCTACCATTGATATTTACTTTGAATTTTTGCCATCCAGTGGAATATTCAAACTTAAGAAAAGACTCTGGGACTTCCTTTGAATTTTTACTTTTTTTTTTTTTGAAAAATGGAAAAATATCCATTTTCTCCGCACCTCCACCCTTGGGAAATGAACCCTGACATGTGTCCAAATATGATTTGAGCGGACCGTGCTTCCTTTTTACTTTTGAGTCTTTTCTCCCAAAGGTAAATTTGCTAAATTTTCCCAGAGAGTTTGCACCTCCGCTATCGACTGGGGGTAAAGCATTGACTATTTCCTCATCGGACTTGCGAGCCATTTTGAGATTTTAATCCTTAAGGGAAAAAAATCCAATTTGCCTCTTATGGTTTTCCTCCCCTCCTCTTTGACTTTTCAAACAACCACGTGTCATCATGGCGCTCCTTGAGATGGTCCCAAAAATTTGATACCCTTGAACAGCACGAGCTCGCCACATGTTCTATTCTGGAAAGGTTTACTGAATACTTGAAGCTCAAAGAACCACATGTCAAGCTCTGAGGTAGTCTCCTTTGGCCATTGAAAAGTCCAAGAAAAATTCAAAATGAGCGGAGGCCTCCACGTGCCTTCATGGCATAACTTCAAGATGGTGCCCAAAGTGGAGACCCTGAATGAGCGAGCTCACCATGTGTCCTGTTTTGCCAAACTCTACCTACTGCACAAAAATTGTCTAAGTCTAGGAAAAGTAGTGGAATCCTCCATGTGTCCTCCCGATGCTACTCCAAGGCCAAACCAAAAAGTAGATCTTCAAATGAGCATCGTGCCTCCACGTGGACAAATTTTGAGTTAAGGCTTTCCATGATTTTTCTAAGTACCCAGTTGAGCCACATCTAACCAAAAGGTGCCACGTCCCCTGTAGATGCAAGGATGCAAATTTGACAGGGGAAACACCCGTCAAATTGTAAAATATAGAAAAATGACCTTTTGAGCCTGGGAATGAAATTTTCTTCAATGACAGAAAGTTTAGAAATGTTACAAGGCTCAAATACATTCTTTATTGACACATGAATTCATTCTTCTTCAAGTATCTAGGATAGAAATGTCAAGGACAACAAATCTTGACTGTGGGAAATAGAGAGAACGATAAAACATGAGTTTTGAAGGAACAGAGCACGAGAGACTCAAAGTACAGACCCTTCCAGAGGAACAAAGAAACGAGGTGACAAACACGAACCCATGCATGATCTTTGACCCAGATCTCACTAAAAATTAACAACAAAGACTAACCAAGCATAACATGAGGAAAGAGAAAATGAAAAGGTCATAAATAAATAAATTTACAAAGGAAAAATGGGAGATACTATTTTGAGCACCAACATTTGCTCCAGCTTCAGGATGAGCACTCCTCCGAGTGCCACAAGAACAAAAGTATACCAAGTGCCAAAATATCCATTGGGTAGTGGAGTCATCTTTACAGGCAGAGAAACAAAGCCATCTCCAAAAATGAATAGAGAAACCCAGCAAAAACAGGTCACCAAGGACCAGAATGAGCAAAAACACAAAAACAGGAAATAAACAACCGACTATACACTATATAAAAGATGTTTACCTTGATTCAGGGGAATCAATCCAAGAAATGCTTCCTACCATTAATAGGTACTTTGAGCAATTCACCATCCAAATCCTTCAAGAAGAAGGTGTGTTCACCAATTCTAATGTCGATGGAGTAAGGGCCCATCCATAATGAATCGAATTTTCCATGTTTTCCCTTATCTTCATGCTTGTTATCCCATACTAGCACAAGATCTCCAATATTGAAAGCTCTGGAGTAACCTTCTTATCAAATAGTTTCTTCATCTTTTCTCTGAACTTTATATGCCTCTAGTTGGATGCCCTCCTCTCTTCATCAAGCTCAACATTCTAGTTAATACGAGCATCATAAGGACTCACCTCTTGATCCTCTAGCTACTAAATAAACCGATAAGAAAATAGTTACATATGAAGGGGGCAAAAAGGCTTGAGTCCCATATACCAACTCAAATGGACTCTTTCAGTGACCCTCTTGATAGTGATCCTATCTACCCAAACAAAAACTTCAACTGGTCACTCCATTTTTTTTTTTCATCTCCAAGGTTCTTATGATAATCTTCACCAATTTTTTGTTCTTGGACTCACTTGTCCATTTCCTTGGGGATTGTAATTGGAGGCATATGTCAAGTTGATTCCATATTCTTTGCACATTGCCACCAAAGGTTTATCTCTAAAGCTCATGGAATTATCATAATAATCTTAACTGGTACCCCAAACCTACGAATGATGTTGTTTAGCACAAAGTCCATGATAACTTGGTGTGTTTCCTTCTTGGTGGGGATTGCTTCCACCCATTTGGTAAAGTAGTCAGTGGCTACAAGAATCCACTTATGGCCAGCACTTTAAGGGTCTGAAATATCACGAATGAAATCCATTCCCCATTGCTTGAATGGGGCTTCAATTGATATAGGTTGTAAAGGAAGGGATCCTGAAGCTTTCACCTTCCAGAGAAACACTGGCAACTATCACATCTTCTGACCAACATGGTTATATCCTTGAAAATATTTAGCCACCAATAACCAGCCCTCAGGATCTTGTGTGTTGTGACTCTTGTAGCAAAGTGTCCCCCACAAACTCCTCCATGGAGATCAATAATTATCTTGGGGGATTCATCTTCAGTGATGCATCTTAAGAGGACTCCATCTGGGTTCTTCCATGCCAACTCAAAATCAGTAATGACATATTTCTGGGAAGCTAGCTTAAGAGCTCTTTTTTGGTTCTTACTTAAATGCTCAGGGAAATTTAAATGTCTGAGATATAATATCACATTCTTGTACCACTCAGAATTTATCAACTTTTCAAAAACACATTTACCTTTCTTCTTCAACCTCATTTAACTCAATAATATGCAATTTTCTCTCAGCCATAAGCTTAGCCAAACCCAAACCTCTCACCAACTTCGTGGTGATATAATATTCTTGTAACTTATTCACACATCTACATATTTTTCTTAAGACCTCCATCTCTTACAAGATGTCCTTTACCATGGTATGGGCAACATAAGCAATAACCTTTGAACTTAGAATATAAGGCATGCAAACCTTTGTTAATTTGACCAAGTCAAATGCCTACTTTTCCATAATGGTGTACATTAGTTCAGTCCCTGTAAGGCCTTATTGAAGAAGGAAATTGGCCTCTCATCCCCATCATCATACTTCTTGGAGTAGGATAGAATCAATAGTATTCTCTAAAGAAAAAGAGAATAGTTGGAAATGCTTCTTATAGTCTGGATTTTCTAGAACATGTGTATGCTTTAGTGCCTCTTTAATCCCATTGAAAACTTGGATGACAACCTCCTCCCATTTGATGACTGGTCTTTCTTCGAGTATGGAAGCGATTGGAATGGTCAACTCAAAAAGTTTGATATGAATCTTCTGATGAAGTTTATCTACCCAAAGAAGGACTCAATTCCCTTCTTAGTTCTTAGGATTGGGACCTTGTTGATGGCCTCTACTCTTTCTAGATCAATCATCACTCCTTCATGTGACACTATGTGACGAATATACTTTTCCTTCTACACTCCAAAATGGCATTTCTTTGGATTGAGTGAGATGCCATATTCTCTACATCTTATCAACATCTTCTCCAAGTGCAAGCAGTGATCACTTCTCTTTCTATAAAATATAGTTACATCATCTTGATAGACTCCTGCAATAAATGCGTTGATGTAACCATAAAAAGCAACATCCATTTCTCTTTGAAAGGTGGCTCCAGCATTCATCAGACTAAAGGGCATCCTGACATACACATATGTTCCCCAAGGAGTAGTGAATGTTGTCTTGATCCTTTCTTATTCTTTTACCATGACTTGGTTATAACCAGAGAAACCATTTAAAGTGGAAAGCAACTCAGAACCAATCACTAACTACAACATGTTCTCCATATTTGGAAAAGGATAATTATCCTTCATTGATGCTCTGTTTAAATTCCTAAAATCCACACACAACCTAATGTCACCATTCTTCTTTCTCACTTGGCACTAGGTTTGCAACCCAAGAGGAATACCTTGTGGGTTGGATAATCCCTCCATCTCTTAGCTTCTTCAGTTCTTCTTGAATTTTGAGGGATAAGAGTGGATTGATGGGCCTCTTCTTCTTCCTGAATGGCTTTGCATTAGATTCCAAGGGAATCTCATGTTGAAATAGGTCCTCTTTGTATGCTTTTAGTTCAGAATAGGTCCAAGCCATGCAATCCTGATACTTTTCAAGAACCGGATGTATGATTGCTTCTCCTCCTTGCTAAAATTGCTACCTTACTGCATTTTCCTTCGCTTCTCCTTTGTACCAAGATCATGCTCCTCAATATCCCTTGAGGCTGCCATGCATCTATTAATAATGCAATCAGCATTATCAAAATTGGACTCAAGAGTAACTAGCCCTCTAGGGATGGTATTGGTCTTTAGTTGGATGATATCCTTGCCAAACAAGGTTTCCTTTCCCTCTGTTATACATACCATTGGCTCCAAATCAATGCACTAGATCAACAAACTCTCTTTTGTTCTACAAAAATCTTCTAATCTGAGCATCATCATCAAAACCTGCCAATGTTTAATGTTGTCAAGGATAGAAGGTTTTATCAATACCTCAACCTCATATTCACAATATGGGGACATTGTACAATTGTCAAACCGAGACCCCAACACTGCAAGCTTGTCTACCAAATCATTAAACTTCCTATCATGATGCACTATGTTAAATGAGTCAAACATCTCAATGAAGTCCCAAACTACATGCTTGTATTGTTTCATTCATTGATTCTTTGTGGCATATAGTTTTCTGACTTGTTTGACAACTAACTCTGAATCTCCCTTGACAATAATGTCCTTGACACCATATTTCCAAGCAATTATTAAACCTAGCAACAGTGCCTCATACTCGAAATGTTGTTAGTGCATTCAAAGTTAAGCTTGAAGGAGAAAACAAATCTTTCCTGGCTTGGAGAAAGCAAAATAGCACCAACACCATTCCCAAACTTGGAGCAAGCTCCATCAAACAATAGAGTCCAAGGAGAGCCTGTTTGTTCAAGACATTTGCATTCTTCAATCTTGTGCTCCTTTCCATCAACAAATCCCACAAAATTTTCAGGATGAACATTTGTGTACAATACTTCATAGGACGCATTGTTGGGATCCTAAATAAGGTGCAACATTTTCTTCTCTCCATATAACCTCACAAGGATGCCCTAAACTAGGATGGTGGCATAATACATGTCCATTTGGACACTCCCACCAACACTTGCACCCATTTTCTTGATAGCAACATACCCCACTTGGCTAGGCAATCAACTATGACAACATCAAGTTTTAAATTTTTACCAGGGTAAGCTGCAAGCTGCACCACTAAACCCTTCACACATCCCACTACTGGCACTTCTCTGGAGTCCATGGCAGTGCACTTCCCATATGTTGTCGTTACCTTAATATTCAGCTCATTCATGACTTCTAGAGGCATGACATTGCATGATGCCCCTGAGTCAAACATACAGTTATGGAGCATCCTGTCGTTGATGATCGTAGTGGTGAAGAATGGATCCACATTTAGGTGAGAATCGACCAATGATGTCCCCAAATATACCTCAGGTGGTTCTCCCTGTTCCTCCAATACTGGAGGTGCTTCTAACTCTTCAATGATTGGAGGAGTCTCCACATTGTTTATGTTTCTGCCTAGGGCATTCTTCTCTTCTTTCAACCCCAAGTATTGAAATACTCTCCTTTTGTGCTCAAGAATCCTAAGCAACTCAACAATTGGAACAGAGACTTTTATTTGACTCAGGACTTGGGCAATATCATATGGGACATTTCTTGGCAAGGAAACGTTGGAAGGGAAGCCACCACACTCATTAGATGGTACAAGATTTTTGACAACTTGGGCATGGGTAGGGGTATTATTCTTGTTTGGAGTGCGTAGGGATTTTCGCAGTGCATATTTCGTAGGATCCTATTTAGGGATGTTTGAAAGTAAAGGATATTTTTGCTTGGCTTGAGGCCCTACCCCTTTGACATGCCTTAATTCTTGTGTTATATTCCTTCTCTTGATCCACAACAACATTCATTAACAACTGCTTGTCTTCCTCAGATGGGATTCCTCCATCATACTTCTTTATCATTAAAGCCCTTAAATATTCAAATTCATTATTGAGTAATTCAAAATCTTGTACAATATCTACTTCTAAAGTATGAGAGAGAGAAAGAATAGGTACCCTATGAATGTAATCCCAAAAGGTGGCGATAGTCCAGAACTTATCACCTTAGTTGAAGTTGCCCGTTGTTGTGAGCTAGTGGAAGCAACCCATCATCCAGACATCATCATCATTATCATCAGCTTCCTCTTCTTCTTTCTGATATTCTTCATAAGGATAATGAGGCATGAAACATTTGTCACACCAATCAAAGACATCTATTTATTCTACCACAACAAATCTAGCAACCAAAGGATCAGTGTACCATTAAGTTTTCTCTGCCTTAGGGATGCCTATTTCGAAATCCAACAGGTCCTTTTCCTCTGTCATCATTTCTTTGATGGTTTGTGAATCTATCTTTTCCTTGTTACTTTTTTGTAATTGTGAACTATTCCCACTCCTTTCTCATCTCGGGCTAGCTTGTAGGAGATCTCCTTGACACCCTGCAAAGTCTTCACAACTTCTTCCAAATCAAGAAATTCCTTTCTTGTTTGGGGTTTTTCTCACGGGTTAACTAGCTTTACACCTTCCCTATTTAGAGGTTTCCTAATTGCCTTGATGTTGTTCTCTATTTTTAGAGCCATGGTGAAGGCCTGCCCCAAATTTTTGGGATTCTTATCTCTCAAGTAATATGAAACCTTTTTATAAAATGCATCAGGTGTATTTGATAAAACATGACTCATCACATGGCCTTATCTTAATAGGAAATCTCCACAAAGTTTTTTTAAACATTCTATTGAAGTCATGTACTGACTCATTGGGGTTATTCTTGATGTTTTCAAACTCTGATAGAAGAAACCTAGGGTCAGTCCTATCACCATATTGTAATCTAAATTCATTTTTAATTTCATCCCAATAATCAATAGAGTTATTTGGTAATGCTTTATACTCATCCCTTGCATACTCCTCTAAAGTGTGGACAAACAATTTGATGTATACATCCTCATGCTCAATCTTAAAGTCTTCCATCATATTGAGAAAGAGGTTCAGATGTTGGTCACTAGTTATAACATTGTTTCCTTGGAACTTTGGCATTTTGTTCCTTACATCTTGAGGCACTTTGCATTTGGATATCCAGCCATTCCCACAAAATTTATAGGTCTAAAGGTGTTTACAAAAAATGGACATCTGGGTTGAGCCATATTGATTCGAGGAGGTGATCTAGAGGGGTGAAAAATTTACAAGGGGAAGAGGGACCTTGGAATATAGGAGTATAACTTTCAAATGGAGACCCCCAAAGGCCTTGTCTCTTGGAAATCTCTATCAACCCCAGAAAAGATAGGTGTAGAGTGTGAAGAAAACCTTTCAAAATCAAATGAAGGCCCTCTCTAGCTGGAGAGTTTAATTCCACAAAGAGGCTATCTGATTCAGAGTCACTTGAATGGTAGTCTTCAATGATAGGCTGATCACTTTCATCAATGGAGATCCATCTTCTTGTCTGCTGACCTCCAACAACCCTCCAAGATTTTCTTCCTTCTGATTTTACTTTTCCTAGCTCTAGAAACAATGTCCTAGCAAGATCCCTAGCAAATAAATATCTTCTTCCTTCCATCTTTGCAAATATTAGTAATAAATTTGAATTTGACAGAGTTTTAAGACACTGGTCCTTATCAAAATCAAATCAATAGGGAGTCACCACTAAGGATTTCCACCTTAGTTGTGCAAATGCACTAAAATATGCTCTGTCAGCACTTATAAACTAGAGATGAAAGCTCTGACCTTCCTTTACCAAGATTTATCAGTGAATACCAGCGTAAAACTTGTAGAGACTAGAAAAGTTGCATACAACACTTGTAACTTGAAACTTCATGCAAGCCCGAACACAGGATAATATTTAAAATAGATTTCTGGCACTTTAGAGCATACAAGAAACATTTACTAGGGTCTGAAAATGAACTGCAATCACAATGTCCCGGGAAATGATGCCACTAGCGTGTTGTGATTCGCCAAATATATGTGAACTGGCAAATGAATGAGAAAATTATTCTTCGAACAACTCATGTTGAATCCCAGCGATAGCGGCGCCACTAGTGTTGGTATCCAAATTTGTTCTCCTTTTCAAGCCAAGCAGCAACACAGATTCAACAGGGAGCTTAGAGGTATCTAAATCATAAATATATGTCATTTTGTAGTGGAGGAATCTAACTCGATCCTTTGTTACTTAGATTTTTGGAGAGATAGATAGCACCTTAAAAGGATGTGATCTCGATCCTAACTATTTTAGGTTATGCCTTCTGACCAAGGTAAAAGAACCTATTTTCCAACCTCTTTTTATTGAAGAACAATGATAAATCCTTATTTTCATGGGTTTTATAGAGAATACCTTGGGAAAATATGATAAACACACCGAGATATGAATCTCACGAGTTGTCACTTCTAGAACAAGGAGATATTTTCACTACAACAAAAAGCTTACTCAAGACATTTGAGAGCGTGATTACTTCTGCATGTTTTGGTAACATAGATTATGCTTTTGTGTGCACACAGATTAACATGGGTCATAAAGGTAGGATTATTTGTTTCGAATGATTTTTTGGTGGGAGGTGGGCGGTGTGAACTTGATTCACTAGATCCTTTTGGAATATTACACAATGGGAGGCTAAAACAACAAAATGCCATAGAATAGCTAGAATGTTTCTTCAACTATAATATGTGCTTCAATGGAGGCCCAGATCAACACTCTTTCACACAATCTTTGAGATTCTATCATGAAGGATCAAGTTAGAAAATCCAACAAAGCAACAAGATCTAATCCAAATCACACCAAAGGTACACCCAGAGGCTTACAGACAATCTATTTTAACAGATGAAAGAAAAGTGA
Source organism: Taxus wallichiana var. yunnanensis (assembly GCA_018340775.1). Taxonomy (NCBI): domain Eukaryota; kingdom Viridiplantae; phylum Streptophyta; class Pinopsida; order Cupressales; family Taxaceae; genus Taxus; species Taxus wallichiana. The sequence goes on from CM031239.1 coordinate 901,545,751, forward strand.
TTTTAAATCATTTATTCTAATCCCAAATGAAATCTCCTCTCGAAAATAGAGTTGAAAATGTCACTAAAATTTCACAAGGATTGAGGCCTGTGTGATTGGGTCGGATTTTAATAGAATATTGCAAAAGAAATAGGAGAAACTACTTGCATACATTCAAAAATAAAACCAACACATTTTCCTCAAGACAATATAGAAAAACTCAAATTTTATTAAATCTATTAGCAGGGAAATTTTCATAGAAAAATCTCAGAGCTTGTCAATGGTTGTACACTTACAACCACCTTGACACATAAAAACTTAATACAAAAAGAGATAACCTAGTTTCTCAAATGGATTCTCAAAAGATAGGCTTTGTCAAATTTTCCTCTTAGGAATTTTCTTCGACCTCTAACACTCTCACCTCCAACTTCCAACCATTTACACGAAAAATTTGTGCCATTTATAACCTTTACAACAGAGCCCCTTTCTCCCCAAAAGATAAATACCTTAAATGCACCAGTTCTCGCCATGATTCTTTCATGATTCTCGAATCAAATCTGTAAAAGTCACCAAGTGCTCGAGGGGGTAGATTTCATAGAATATCTCCCTCTTTTAACTCTTTCCTCTGGTAGATCACTCTTTCTTCAATTTTCCAACTACTTTCACCCCTAATCTGTCAAATCCGACTCCTTGTGTGCTTAGGAGAAGAAAAATGGAAAATACAATGGAGCATGAAAGTCGAGACCATTTTTATGGGAAAGATGTCTTTCCAGATATTCCCAGCAAACATAGATATCAAAATTAACTCCCCTCTCTATTTGGCATGTAGAAAAGACTAAGAAATCATGGAGACTTGCACTTCCAGATGTGTTTCAGAAAAATGGGGGGAAAATCAGATTTCAGACTCTCAACTGCCGTTGATCTTACTTTGAATTTGGGCCGTCCACGTGGAAGATTCAAACTTAAGAAAAGACTTGGAGGCTTCCTTTGAATTTTTACAATTTTTTGGAAAAATGGAAAAAAATTCCATTTTTCTCCGTACCTTGACCCTCAGAAAACGAGCCTGACACTCCCCCAAATATGATTCGAGTGGGCCCACGCTTCCTTTTTTACCTTTGCTTCTTTTCTCCTAAAGGAAAATTTTCCAAATTTCCCCGAGAGTTCGCACCTTTGTTGTTGACCGGGGTAAAGCATTCACTATTTCACTATTTTGATATTTTAATCATTAAGGGAAAAAATCCAAGTTGCCTCCGATGTTCTACATCCTTGCCTCTTTGATTTTTCAAACTTCCACGTGTCATCATGGTGCTCCTTCGAGATGGTCCCAAAATTTGATACCACTGAATGAGCGTGAGCTTGCCACATGTCCTTTTCTCGAAAGGTTTTCCCGAATACTTGAAGCTCAACGAGAAAGTGCCATGTGTCATGCTCCGAGGCAGTCTCCTTTGGCCATTTAAAATTCCAAGAAAAATGCAAAGTTAGTGGAGGCCTCCATGGTCTTCATGGCACAATTCAAGATGGTGCCCAAAGTGGAGACCACGAATGAACGAGAGCTCGCCATGTGTAATGTTCCTCCAAAACTCGTACTAACCGTAAAAAATTGTCTAAGTCTAGAAAAAGAAGTGAAAGCCTCCACATGTCCTCTCGGCACTACTCTAAGGCCAAACCAAAAATTAGATCTTCAAATGAGTGCCATGCCTCCACGTGGACAAATTTTGAGTTAAGGCTTTCCATGAATTTTTCTAAGTACCCAGTGAGCCGCGTCCAACCAAAAGGTGCCACATCTCCTGTAGATGCAAGGATGCAAATTTGACCAGGAGAAACACCCGTCAAACCGTAAAATATAGAAAAATGACCTTTTGAGCCTAGGAATGAAATTTTCTTCAAGGACGAAAGTTTAGAAATGTTACAAGGCTCAAATACGTTCTTCAAGGACACATCAATTCATTCTTCTTCAAGTATCTAGGATAGAAACGTCAAGGAAAACAAATCCTAACTGTGGGAAATAGAGAGAATGGGAAAACATGAGTTTTGAAGGAACAGAGCACAAGAGACTCAAAATACAGACTCTTATGGAGGAACAAAAATATGAGGAGACAAACATGGACCCATTCATGATCTTCGACCCAGCAGCTAACTAAAAATAACAACAAAGACTGACCAAGCACAACACGAGGAAGGAAAAAATGACAGAGGTCTTAAATCAATAAATTTTCAAAGGCACAAATGGGGTGAGACTATTTTAACGACTAACATATTGAATGCATACTGCAGAAGATAATATCTTAATCAAGTAGGTTATCGAATATATAATGATCTACAAAGTTGGGAAGGCTAGTATTTGCAAAATGGAATAGGATTTTTCTGAAGATAATAATAATATGAATTTAAATTTGGAAACATGGAGTGAGATCAGAGAAGAATACCCCGACTTGCTTCTTTAGGAAGAGGTGATCAATGATGCCTCAAATTTATTTGAATACCAAAAGGCCATGGAATTCTGGTGCCAAGTATTGTAGGATTTTATTAAGAAATTACAAGATAAGCGAATAGAAATAACAGATGACCTGAATGAAATCTCAAAAGAGTTTGATATTGTTAATTGAAAATTCTTCAATGAAAACATCTATCCTCTTCCTAAAGAGAAAATTAAGGAAAATTTCAAGGATTTGGTTAAGCGCGACAATGAAGTCACCAAAACTTTCAATAGTGACCCCAATGACCGATTGGTCTTGTGCTAAAATTTCATAGGGATGATGAAGAAAGTTATAAATAAACTTCAAAGACTGCCAACTAAGATCACAATGGAGATCGAGACATTAGATGTAGTGAATCACTATGCATGTGGGCCTGGAGATGAATAAATTCAAGGAATCATCAAGTGCTTCATTGAGTATAAGCATCAAATGGCTGTGTGGGAAGGAGAATAACAAAAATTGTAGGAGAGGAAGGTGTAGCTGAACCAAGCCAAAGTTGAGCGGCCATGGAGGGTCAGATCCAAGCTCTGGATTGGTTGAAGTTGCAGGGTTGACTAAGTCAAACCCTTGCAACAAATTTTCTATTTTCATGGGAGCATGTTCCCTTAATTTAATGACATTTCTATTTTTAGAAAATGTTAGTTAAGGGCCTAGCTGTAATGGCTCAGCCTAAGAACTTATAAATAGTTGAATGCTTCAAGCTAGTAGATATAGATTATTTTTAGTGAGGTTTCTCTTCAAGCTTGGAAGAGTGCTTCAGATAATTCTAAAAAACCTTTTAATTATATTCAGAGTTACACCTTGCAATTGGGAATATGATTTATTGTGTTGAATGGTTGATCAATGCTTACTTTGTGAATATATGATTCCTTAGTGTGAGTGGTTAGCTTACCTTTATTTTAGGTTATCTATTTCATGTTGTGAATGAGTAATGTGATTATCTTTTATATCATTTGTGAAAATCTTATTTTCCTTCACTGTTCAAGTTGCATTATCCTTATTCGTAGCTGGTGAAATAGATGTTTGATCGGTGCATGTGTTTGTTTCTCTTGATAAATTAATCGTGTGTTGAATAAAATTTGATCTATCCTTTACGTATGCTCAAGTTTCAAAAGGGAACGTGTGTTTCTTAGTCTATAGTATTCTATACCCTCTCTAAGTTGCAATAGGTGAAGTTGATCTCAGTGGCGCACGCACCCTCTTAAAATTAACCCTTCCCGTGTCCGGAATACCCTTTATTTTTTGCATCACCATCCCTAGTATAGTTTGATTTTTGTAAATATCTTTCCCTAAAACCCCATGAAGATGTTATTATAGGACTAGATAGCCTTTTTATCACACTAGGAGTAGTAAAGTACTTATTTTAGGAAGAGTAAGCTGGCCATCTCTGGAGGTTTACCTCAATCCCAAGTCCCACAGCTTGAGAGGTGATCCCATGTGTCCCAATCACACCAAACATCCTGTTAACATTATGGCCATTCGGGGTGCAGTGATTTGGAGACAACAGGTACTAGACAAAACATGCCCATGTTCACACTAAGGGGTGAATGTTAGGAATTAATTGTTTATAGTGTGAACATATGGGTTGAATATTGGTATTATTTAATATTTAAATAATACTTGAGTCTGTAAATTGTTTTAATGCACAACTCATAGATAGGGCTGTGAGATATTTTCTAGGAGGTAATAATGCTTGAGAGATAATAGGGATTGGGTGAGCCATGACCGCTTAATTTAAGGAGCTCATTGATATATTTATATGTAAATCATTCTCATGTATTATGATCCCGGATGAATTTTATATTTTATTTTATATTTTGTGATTTTTATGATATTATTGTTTCGAGATAATTTTTAATAATATGGAGTAAATTTATTAGAGACAAACACATACATAAACAATTGCACATGCAAACATGAACATGTAAACATGCACGTGTACACATATAGACATGCAAATTGTAATACACATACACATTTGCACAATAAATATATTATATAATAGCTAATTAGTCTTCCATGAAAATTAGGTATCTAGCTATAACACATTATTTTTGTTATCATTTTAACTATGATCATTAAGAAAGTTTAATGTTTTCTTATTAGAGTAAATTAAGTTTTATCAATAAATAAATGAAAATTTATAATGATAATTATTCACCCCGAGTATATGACATTTTTCAAAGGATGCTACATTCTCAATAATGTTATACTTATCTCAGGAAGGAATGAAATGGGCTCGATATCTCTATAATGACCCTTACTTCTCAAAATTGACTTTGAAAATCTTATGGTCATATCAAATGGCTATTTTATTTTTCTCGTGCTCACAACCTTAGGTTTTGCAAATTTTTACCTCGATAGTTTGAACTCGTTCTCAAATGCTACAATTTTTACCTAGATTTTTCTCTTCTCGCTCTAGACGGGGGTGCCCTCTTATACATGCCTTGTTTTTCTTAGTCGCCGATGCTCTTGGATAACTTATATCTCAACATGTTGATCAAGGCCACATTCGGGAGTTTTTTTCAGATCATGTTACTCAACTCATTAATAAATACTTCGTTGATGATTCATTTCTTACCTTTGCTCAATGTGAGTAGAATTTGGTTCCTATTTTTATTTCCTTAACATATTTTTTCTTACTTCAAGATCCATGATTTAGGTGTCTAAAATGTTTGGATATTAGGAAATGTTTTGGCCTATGCCCACTAATCGAAAGCTTACTCTGAAATTGATATGACGCATGAAAACAATTTAATTTTTTAGACATTTCTTTGGCCTTTGGAAGTGAATCTGCCATTGTATGGTAGTTTGTGATCAAATTTTTTGAATGTAAAGTTTCTCGGTGCTCTTCTAAATCCATTTCATTATCCACTAAATTCTAGGTTTGTACCAAGATTCTTTTTGCCACCCATGTTTACTATTCTATGTGTTGGTCCCCTAACCAAGTTTCCTTCTCGAAGCTTGCAAAACTTCTCTGGGACTACCATTCGTGTATAAGTTCTAGTTTAGGTGGATTTCATCAAGTCACCTATGAAGTGTGTTGTTTACCTTGTGATTAAGGTGGCATGGATATTATTGATGTTTACATGAAAAGTGTTGCTTTATATTCTGAATGGGTGGTGAGATATCTTTCGGGTAGTTAATCCGGAAAATTATTCTTTGGTATTGCATTGCCTCTAGTAGTCCTTCAAGAAAAAAAGTTGGAATAATATAGGGTTGCACACCTTAATTATCACCAAGTGATCCTATCAAGAATATTGGCACCCCGATCACCAAAATCATATGGAAGGAATTTGAATATGTGAAACCCCTTTTGTTAGATTGGTGATGGTTTTCCATCGGGACATCATTCAATTCCTATACTATCTAGTGCTCTCCCATTATCAAAAATTATAATATTCCACTATTGGAAACTCCGGGAATCAAAGCTCTCCGGTTATCTCACGAAGGGATTCACACCATTCTCGGATTATTTTCCGAGATCAAGACAAAATTTAATCTTTCCAATTCAAACCTTTTGTCTAAATGGAGAATTGAAGATTGGATTTCATAAGTATTACTCCATAAACTATGGCTTATGCCTCTAGATCCATGGTGGTGGGATTAGCGGTGAAATCATGATATTTCCTTTTACACTACAAATACATTACCATATACCATCTACTAAGTGCCTTCTCAACAACTACAATTTCACAACTCAATGCCCACTGGGGCATACAATGTACGTAGTCTACATGGATTCATAGGATTTCTCGTGTTTGGAACTCCTTGCTTAAGCCTAAAGTAAACAACTTTATTTCGTTCCTTATTTATGAAGGACTTCCTATTGGCGAGCATTTGATTCACATCACAACTATTAATCCCAAATGCCCTTTCGATCTAAACCTGAATATTTTGAAGAATTTGTTTTTCTCTATTACATGTGCTCATGCAATATAGTCTTGGATTCTTTCGTTCTTTCAACCCTACCACTAGGAATTCTTTCATTGGCGTATGGATTTATTTGGAGATTTTTTTCCTTACCCTAATTATATTGATATTTTGTGCTAATTATTTAGATCTTGTAGTTTATTTCATATTTGGAAAAATCAAAATTATATGTTTTATAGAATGATCAATCTATTTATTTATTTTCCACTAAAGAGAAAGTGGTTATTTTGTCTATTATGTGTACATAGAACAAAGCTCGAGAAGAAAAAATTTCTCTGTAATTTTCTCACTTGCAATATTTTGTCACACACTAGGGAAGTGTCCTTGATGATTAGGGTCCCTCAAGACCATTTTCAACCACCAACTCGTCCATCCCCGCCTGAGTAGTCTCGTCCACCATGAATGTTTCACATAATTCACTCTTGTAGATACCGTTCCGCCTCTCCCCATGGTATCCATTCATCTCCATCCTCATCTAGGCTTGGAGAAATTCCTCTTCCAAGGGGTAAGGCCTTGAAAAGGTCTCCATGGTGAAACTCTCCTCCGCCTAGAGTTCAAACACTTATTGGATCTCCGCCCCCTGGTTAGGGAAAAATTGTGCCTTTGCAGATTAAAATGCTCATGAAAGATTAGGATGGCTGGTTGGTTGATCCTTCTTCAGATGAGCCATAGACTGGAGCATTAATCCATCCTTGGGATGATCCTAATACTCATTCTAGAGTGGAGTATTGTGCTTATTTTTTTTCTTCTTTTATGTAATTCTTGTGCTTTCTTTTTCCCTTACAACATTTTTTGGTGCCTATGTGGTTCTTTTGTGGAATAGTGATATCTTCGGTCACCCCTAGTATAGTAACTCTCTTTTATTTTAATTAAGATAAAATGACTGTTCCAATAGTTAATATAAATTCTTACGAATTAAATTTATATGCCCCATCGAGATATATATACACCATGGAACATATAAGTTTAATTCTTAATCCTTATAAATATTATTAAATTATTTTTTCATGTATGTTTTTAAAATATTAATGTATTCTAACATATAAATATTATTTTATTCCAACTAGTAAATAATATTTTAATAGTTGTTGTAAAAAAATATGAAGAAAAAGGGCTTTCTAAAAAAGATAGTTTTTATATAAGACAATTTTTCATTATGGTATTGATCCGTATATATCTTAGTATACATTGCTGATAAAATTTAGTTTTCGATAATTGTATTTTCTCTCGTAGTTCATTCTTTTTTAACTTATTTCTTTAAAATTACAAAACTTGTAACCTACCTTTTTGTTAACTTATATTTCTTCTCTATATATCCCATTTTTCTTTTTCCTCAATTTTTTTATCTCTAATAAATTCAACTTTCTTCATATAAATTTCATATCATTCACTAAAAACTACATAAGGTTATGTAATTTTTCGTACTTGCAATTCTAGAGAGTAGTTGAATAATACAAACATGTTTTTCTCATGGGTTCTAAATATTTACTTTTGATAATTCAAAAGTTATGAATAACTATGGAAATACACTTTATTTTACAATCCTAATTGAACCTCAATACCCCATAATATATTATTTAAAAAATTCTAATTAGATCATATGTTATGCCTTTATTATTTTCATGGGCATCACATTCGTAATAATTTGGAATTTTACACATCAAACTTGATTGTTAAAATACTTTATGTTTTTATGTAAACTAAACAAAAAATTATAAATTCTATTATGGACATTTGAAATTATCATTTCATATGATTATTCCTATGAATTATTAATTTTATTTCTTTTATATGTTAAATATGTTTTAATTTCTAACTATAAATTATCATAAATATAGTAATATAATTATTTTAAATTAACATTAAATTCATGTTCACATTAAATTACTATTCATGTTGTCATACAACAAGTAACAAATGCGAATAAAGAAGAACAAAAATGTTGAGGACCTAAAATCGAGGGTCAAATTTTCTGTGAATTTTTTTCGGAATAATAATGATAATATTCTAACCAAAAATCTTACTACTATTATTATGGAAAATAATAAAAAGTCCATCAAAATGGAGAGATGAGAGACATTGGTGAGAAGGCAATTAAATAACATCAAAAATATAAATATAAAGAGGTGAGTTATAAAATGGATGTATATGTGTGTCTATCACACACACACACACACACACACACACACACACACACACATGCATTTATATATATATATATAAACATGTGGATACACATAGATATAAATATAAAGACACATACTAGAAATTTATAACGTCTTAATTATTCAATAATGTTAGGTTATATGTATGATTCCGAAAGGTACCACTCTACCACATTTGTTTATTACATATGGTTTGATTTTAAGGATACCTATATGGGTGGTGTATACTCTATAATTGAAAGGTCACTCAAAGGGTACAAAAATAAAAAATAAAAATTGGAACAACTCACTCAATGGATGATGAAAAACATCAAGTTATTAATAAGATAAACAAATAATAACTAATTCATTAGAATTTGAATTTAAAAGCACATATCTTAGAAATAAGAGCATAACATGGACAATTTATCAAAAAATAAGATAATCTAATACCACCATAACTAAATAAAAATTATATACCATTGTTTTGATGCAATGTGTGGCTATCGACGTGGAAGATCTATTTTCTCACATCCTTACTTTAGTGAAGTGTTTGTCTTGTGGTTTCTATGTATCAGTGCATCAATGGTAGATGACGAGGGAATTAAGAAGTTGTTAATTACTATGTTTGACTTTATTCTATGCCTATGTATTATGCTAAGACCTCTCCATATTTTTTTTTTTAGAGAAAAGGTTCCTATTTATTTTATATGTTGATTTTTTTAATTTCTAGATATAAATTATCATAAATATAGCAATATAATTAGTTTAAATTAACCTATTAAATTCATGTTTAGATTAAATTATTATTCATGTTGTTATACAACAAGGAACAAATGCGAATAAAGAAGAACAAAAATGTTGAGGAACTAAAATCAAGGGTCAAACTTTCTATGAAAAGGTTTAAGGAGAAATAATGATAATATTCTAACCAAAAACTCGTACTACTATTATTATTTAAAATAATAAAAAGTCCATTCAAATGGAGCGATGAGAGACATTGGTGAGAAGGCAATTATATAACATCAAAAATATAAATATAAAGAGGTGAGTTATAAAAATGGATGTATATGTGTGTCTCATCACACACACACACACACACACACACACACACACACACACACACACACACACACACACACACACACACACACACACATCTACATGCATGTATTTATATATATAACAAAAACATGTGGATACACATAGATATACATATAAATACACATACTAGGAAATTTATAACATCTTAATTATTCAATATTGTTAGGTTATATCTATGATTCCAGAAAGGTACCACTCTACCACATGTGTTTATTACACATGGTTTGAATTTAAGGATACCTGTATGGGGGTGTATACTTTATAACCGAAAGGTCACTCAAAGGATACAAAAAAACCTAAATAAATTTGAAATTTGAAAAATATCTCAATAGATGACGAAAAACATCAATTTATTTATAAGATAAACAAACGTAATTAATTCACTAGAATTTGAATTAAAAAAACACATATCTTGCAAATAAGAGCATAACGTGGACAATTTATCAATAAATAAGAAAATCTAGTACCACCATAAGTAAATAAAAATTACATACCATTATTTTGATGTGATGTGTGTCTATGGACGTGGAAGCTCTATTTTCTCGACATCCTTACTTCGTGAAGCATTTTAGGTTTGGGTTTCATGTACTATTCATCAATGGAAGATCATGGGGGAATTAAGAAGTTGTTAAATACTAGGTTTGACTTCATTCTAAGCATATGTATTATGCTAAGACCTCTCCCTATGTTTGTTTTAGAGAAAAGGTCCTTATTTATTTTATATGTTGAATTTGTTTTAATTTCTAACTATAAATTATCATAAATATAGTAATATAATTATTTAAAATTAACATATTAAATTATTATTCATGTTGTCATACAACAAGTAACAAATGTGAATAAAGAAGAAAAAAATGTTGAGGAACTAAAATCAAGGGTCAAACTTTATGTGAAAAAGGTTTAAGGAACAATAATGATAATATTCTAACCAAAAAACTGCAATACTATTATTGTGGAAAATAATAAAAATTCCATCGAAATGGACATATGAGAGACATTGGTGAGAAGGCAATTAAATAACATCAAAAATATAAATATAAAGAGGTGAGTTATAAAAATGGATGTATATGTGTGTCTATCACACACACACACACACACACACACACACACACACACACACACACACACACATCTACATGCATGTATTTATATATATAAAAACAAATATGGATACACATAGATATACATATAAAGAAACATACTAGGAAATTTATAACATCTTAATTATTGAATATTGTTAGGTTATATGTATGATTCCAAAGGTACCACTCTACCACATGTGTTTATTACATATGGTTTGAGTTTAAGGATACCTATATGGGTGGTGTATACTTTATAACCGAAAGGTCACTCAAAGGATACAACAAAACCTAAATAAATTTTAAATTTGAACAAATCACTCAATGGATGAAAAAAAAACATCAATTGATTTCTAAGATAAACAAAACATTATTAATTCATTAGAATATGAATTTTTAAAAAAACATATCTTGCAAATAAGAGCATAATGTGGAAAATTTATCAAAATTTAGATAATTTAGTACCACCATAAATAAATAAAAATTCTATACCATTTTTTTGATGCGATGTGTGGCTATGGACGTGGAATCTCAATTTTCTCACCTACTTCCTTTAGTGAAGTGTTTCAGCTTAGGGGTTTCGTGAACTCTGCATCAATGGCAGATCACTGGGAATTAAGAAGTTATTAAATACTAGAATTCACTTCATTCTAAGCCTATATATTATGCTACGAACTCTCCCTATGTTTGTTTTAGAGAAATGTCATGAACTTTGAGGCATATTTCAATAAAAGTGGGCTTATTTGTAGATTTAATCATCTACTTGGGTTTTTTTACATTTCATGAATGTATCTTTACTATTTGGTGGATTATTATTGAATTTCAACTAAACATTTACCCCAAAATCGAGGATTTTTCATTATTTTTTTAATAAAAAAGCTGTCATAAAGATATTATATTTTGTAATATTGTAGATATTCGGGCCTCACTTTACTGCTTTATGAAGCCATGGTTCCCTCTGTCTAATCTGGTTACTAATATGTTCTATGTGAAATCTGTTTGGATTTAGTTGCCATATTTTCCTCTCCAATTTTTGGTTGTTAAATACTTACTATTAATTGGGGATAAATTTGGTAAAATATTTTCTATTCATCCAAAGATGTACTTATATGAGTATACCACATATGCACACATATTGGTTCACATGAATACTTCTATGAATTTTATGGTTTCTATTTCTATAATATTTCGGATAGAATATAGACTAAAAAATTTAGACTATGAAGGATTTCCCTTTAGGTGCAGGACTTGTTTTTCTCTTGGTCACTTAGTTATTGTAAGATAGGAATAAATAATTTAATAATCAAACTTTTTGGTTGAGGATATCTTACCATAATCACCTAGTTATTGATAGTCTTGATAGAATAGTGATTTAAAGAATGAAGAAGATTCAAATTTTAATAATGAGGTAATCATGGCTACCTCTACTCCTCTAAAAAGGGATTGACTCCCATGTTTTGATTTTATTGTGCTTTCTAATTCCCTTCCTCCTTTTTCAACTGAGATCCAAAATCTTGTGGTTAATGAGTATTTTTAAATCATCATATATCGGTTCATACTAATGAAAATGTAAATCCAAACTCTAGTATTTTGTGGACTACTGTGTGAGAAAAAGAAGTACAAGAAAATTGTTAATGATCCCCTTAACCCTATTTTATCATTTATAAAAATAGTGTCTAAAACTATAAACAAATGTAACTTACGATAAATTTAAAGTGAAGATATTTATTTTATAAAAAAATTATTAATCAATTAATAGTATTCAATAATTGAGAGATTTATTATAATATAAAAGGTAGGTGATATAGAAATAGAAAGGGTGCCATTACAAATAAATTGCATGGTTTTTACTATAGTTTAAATAAATACATATGGAAAAAATTGAATTACAACTTAATTAGATCCTAATTATAAGCCTTTAGATGACGGATTTCGGGCCTAAAAATGTGCCAAAAAAATGTTCCAATCGGTAGTGCAAGTTGAACAATGCATTCCTCTTATTGAAACATCTGCTTTCAAAAAAACTTAGAATCAAATGAGACACTTGGATCACAAGTTGGGACCTTTTCAAATTCTTTCTAAAAATAGTGCATCATTCTCCCTCGCTTGAAAAAATGCAACTCCCCTGCAAGTTTTGTTCTTCAAATTTCTACCATTTATCTTTATCTATCTTCTTAATCTCCCACTATATGACCCATGTGTCATCCTCTTATGCCAATCCTTTCCAATGTACCAAATATCTTTTGTATTTTCCATGTCGCATGGTCACTATTTTTTTGTCCAAAATCTTATCCACTTCTTCTTTCTTTTTCACCGGAACCTGCTGCCTCCAATCTACTACTTCTTCAATAAAATCCCCTTCTTCACTATCCCCATGAAAATAATATAATTCTGAAACATTAAACACTGGAGAGATATCAAAATTTCCTAGAAATTCTACTTTATAAGCATGATCATTTATGTTCTTCACAATTTTGCAGGGACCAATCTTTTTGTATTTCACTTCGTTATAGGTTCCTTCTAGAAACCTTTCTTTTTAAATTTATACCATAACTAACTCACCCACATTAAATAATTTCCTCCTTCTATTCACATATACAACTTCCTTATAGTGATCATTAATAGTTTGCAACTTCTTTCACATTTCTTCCTGCAATTGTTGTATATGTTTGAAAAATGCTTCTTCATCATCACCGACTCTACCATCCAATTGTAGCTACACCAAATCTAACACCCCTTTTTTATTATTCCATACAAAATATAAAATGGGAACCTTACCTTGGATATATGTATGGAGCTAATATAAGAAAACTCAGCTTTTGGTAATGCTAAGTCCCGTTGTTTTGGCTTTTCCCCAACTATGCACCTAAACCGGTTTCCCAAACTCCTATTTACCACCTATTTTTCCCATCGGTATGAGGATGATAGGCACTACTGAACTATAGTTTAGTTCCCAAAATATTCCATAGAGTCCTCTAGAAATGACTTAAGAACCTTGTTCCCTATCTGAAGTAATGGCATTTAGAACACCATGTAAGTGAACAACTTCTCTGGAAAACAAATCTTCTACTCTTGTTACATCACTAGTTTTCTTGCAAGAAATAAAATGAACTAACATAGAAAACATAACAACAACCACAAAAATTAAGTCATTACCTTTTTTGTTTTTTACTATCCCAAAACAAAATCCATACTCAAATTTGTCCATGGCCCTTTGGGAAAAGGAAATGGCATATACAACCCTATATTATGTACATGGCCTTTCGAGACTTGGTAAATTCAGCACCTATCCACATATCTTACCACAAATATTTTTATATTTTTCCAATAGTATTTCTTTGCATACCAAGGCTATCATATTATCCTTACCAAAGTGCCGAGCCAATCCTCTACTTCAAACTTTTTCACTATATTATATCTCATGACCCAACCGAATACATAATTGTTGTTCCATAAATAGATAGTCATCCCGCAAAAGGTACTCATCTTAGAAATATCCTTCATCGCTTAATGGTGTACTTAAGCTTTCAACAATATCTTTAAAATCAAAATGAGAAAAATACAAATCCTTTATTGCTTCAAAACCAACCACCTCATTCTCCATAGTTATAAATAGAGTCACACGCCTACTCAATGCATCCGCAACTTGGTTTTATTTTCCTAATTTATGCTTTAGAGACAAATTATAACCCTACAAAAATGATATCCACTTTGTATGCTTACTATTAAATTTCTTTCATGTGTTCATATACTTAAGGGATATGTGTTGTATAAATAACACAAAATCCTTCGGCACTAAGTAATGCCTCAAGTCTTTGTCACACAATTACAAAAATTCCACATCATAAGTAGAGTAGTTATTTCTTACCTCATTAAATTTATAACTAAAGAAAGCTATTGGCTTCCCTCCTGACTTAGGACATCACCAATACCCACATGTGAGGTGTCACAATCAACCTCAAACACTTTATCAAAATCTAGTAGTGCCAAAATAGGTTCTTATGTCATCTTATTCAAGAACTGAAATCTATCGACAGTTTCCTTTGTCCAAAAAAAATCCATTTTCTATGTGTAATATGTTATAGGTGCTATAATAATGCTAATGTTTTTAATAAAATTTATGTAAAATGTTGTTAAACCATGAAAGGTTCATACCTTTTTTATACTAAGTGGAATAGGCCATTCAATAATTACCTTTATCTTTTATTATTCCATCTGTACTTCCATGTGCTGAAATAATAAAACAAAAAATACCAAACTCTCTTGCATAAACGTGCACTTATTCAAATATAAATAGAGTTTCTTTTTTCTTAACATTTCAAATATCAGCCTCAGATGCCTCAAATGCTATTCTTTAGTTTTACTAAAAATCAAGATATCATCAAAATAAACCACAACAAACTTACCATTGTACTACCGCATCACCGTATTCATCAACCTCATAAAATTGATAGTGCAATAGATAAGACGAATGACACAATCAACCACTAGTATAATCAATTCCATGTCTTAAATGTCATTTTTACTCATCTCATTCTCTCGATTTGAATCTGATGGTAACAACTACGAAGATAAATCTTGGTGAAATACCCGTGATCCAGCAAGCACATCCATCATATCATGAAGGTGAAGTATAGAAACCTATACTTGATTGTGATTTGATTGATTTCTCCGCTATCCAAGCACGTTGTCCATGTTCCATCCTTCTTCGAGTTAATAAATCTGGAGTTGTACACAAACTCATGCTCTCCTTACTACACCCTTTCTCGTGATCTTTGTAAGTTACTTATTCAACTATGCATGAAATGGCAGGCTCATCCTATAAGATTCTTGATTTGGTAGTGAAGACCACAGGATAAAATGAATATGGTTATGGATATCTCTTTTGGGTGGTAACCCATCAGGTAGATCATGAGGAATAACATCATAAAATTCTTTTATTAATTTTTCTACTTCTACTAGTATTTGTGATGAACAAGTAACAAAACCTAGTTGCTTTTTCCTCCATCAAAATTATTTTGCAGTAAAACATATTTTCAGCCTTTCCTCTTCCTTAAGAGGTAGTAAAACTTAATTTGTTCCGTAATTTAAAAAAATTATACTTATTCTTCCCCCCATCATGAATAAATTTTCTATCAAATTGTCAAGTTCTTCCTAGTAGCATAGGATATGCATCCATAGGAATAAAATCACACCAAATATCATCTTATCACTTTTCCCAATACAAAAATTATTTAACATATCTTATCAATAAGAACTTCATTACCCTTCTTAAACCATGCAATAAGGTAAGGGTTAGGATTCTTCTCGAATGCAGGCCTTGTTTATCAACCATCTCATTTGAAATCATGTTCTCACAACTACCACCATCAATAATAACATTACATACCTTTACTCTTGAAGTGCATCTTATTCTTAAATTTGTATGAATCCATGCATCCTTCTTGATCTTCTCGTCTTGAGAAATCATCTCCTTTTGATCATCAAATTTTTTCACATATCCGGTGGAATTTCTAGGTCCTAATCATCATCTTCTTGTTCAACTTAAAATAGATTTAATCTCGTAGGGACTTCTTGGATATTATCATGTGTATAGTCATGCGGAATTCAAATTCTCTATACCCATATTCACCACATATCTAACACACAAATGTTCTTTGTGGAGCCTCCCATCCTCTACGTATTTTCTTATTAGGAGATAATGTCTTATATCTTCTTATATTTGCACTCCATGAGGTTTTTATCCTCTACCTTTGCTAAAACCATCTCGTCCCTAAAAGGAGGATGAGGCCCTCTTGTTCATTCCAGGTGATCTCCTAATACATTAACATTTTTCTTTAGTATTAAAAGCTATTTGATAGGAATTCTCCATGTGTTCTTGATCTTGTGTATTCTTATTTCATCTTGAATAGAAAATTTTAATCCATTTACATACCAAAGGCAAACAAATTTGTTGGTTAGTTTCTTCTTTCTCTACACAAATGGAAAATTTGTAAAACTCATTTGTGTCTTATTGCATGGTTTGTAAGTTCTGCCTCGAGATTCTCAACCTCATGAAAAGGGTGTTTACATAATCCATAGGGATAAATTTGTCTTTCAGCTTCTTCTCCATCTTACCCTAGGTCATTATCCTTTCTTTCCCATTTCATGACCAATAATTTTATAGATGATCCCACCATAACAAAACATAACCTTTTAATTTCGTACACGAAAATTTTACCTTCTTTTCCTCCGACATAGCCTTCCACCCAAAAACATTTCCCATGCTAGTCAACTAGTCGATTAGTTCCTCTAGTTTTAGGCTACCTCCATATAATAAAACATCAACTCTTATCTCGATCATTCTTTCCTTCTAATTCTCAAAACATCCTTTCTTCAAAAGATAATGGCGGTCCTTCTACTTCTTCCTCTTCAAAAACATCATCTTCATTTATGTCATCTCCACCATGATTTCCTCTCTACGGAATATAGTTGTCAAGCAAGCACAATAACTTGTCTTTGCAGATCCTGCATGTTTCTATTCATCTCGGTAATTCCACCCCTCTCTTCATCTTCCTATTCCTCTTCCTCTTCCTAACATTATTAGTTTTTCTTCACCAAGATTTGAAATCACTCTAATGCAGTATAATCTAGCCAACTTTAACATAAATTCAATACACGGAAAATATCTTGATCTCAAATAAAATAAATCTTCTTATTCACTATTGAGTCATGAATTAAAATGCTTCATAAATTGGAAAATAACTCCCAACTCGATTTGCCAAGAAAACTCTAACTAAATTTCACTAAATCTACTCTAGGTGTCAAAATTTACTATTTTTAGCAAAGTTTACTACACCCCGATATTCTTAGTAATTTCACATGTTAATTTGTACAGAACATAAATTGCCACACATCTTCTACATTCCTAAATTAGAGGAATTTCTAACTTTCTAACCTACTTTGCATTCAAGAGACTAAAATTTACTAATGCCCTAAAATAGGAAAAAACCGAATAACAACTTAGATCCTAATTTTTGGCCTTCATATGGCAGATTTAGGCCCGAATGTTTTTGAAACATGCTCCAACTTGTAGGGCATGTTGACCAAGCTTGCGTCTGCCTCGTCGAAATAGGAGTTTTTATAGAAAAAATGACTCAAACGAACACCTGAAGCACAAGTTATGACATTTTCAAGTTCCTGCTAAAATAGTGCATCAATATATATGGTTATATAGGAATCACAAGTCCTTATTTAGGGTTCATGTATTTATATCTCGTGCAAAATATTTTCTTTTCAATGGGCATAAAATGTGAGATCTTGAGTACAAAACATTTTATGTTTTTTTCCAAAATGTTTTATATATCTTGCGAAGGCATGGATGTGTGAATAAGATTATGTTTAGTTGGGAATAAAATTACAAGGAATTAATTTGGATTCCTTTGGGATTTAATGAGTTTCCTAATATATGTGTGTTTATATATAAATGCACACACACACATAGAGATATGTGTGTGTGTGTGTGTGTGTGTGTATTTTGATGTTTGCATAGGAAAGAATCTAGTATAAAATTTTGTCTAAGTTTACATTTGAATGTAAGACCAAAAACAAATTCACTCTATTTGGGATTCAAATAAAATGCATGGTTTCATTTGTGTTTTTTTATTTTCCCCTTTAAAAATGTGACAAAGAACATACATGTTGCTATTTAAATGGTGAGACTTCATTTAATTATTTTTTTGTATTTGGATATGAGTGCCATACTTTCTATGAAATGGGTTTCAAATGTGAAATCTCATTATTTATTTTGTTTTTATTTTGTATAATTGTATTTCTTGTGTAGGTGTGAGTATCTCACCGACATAACCTCATTATTGCTTAAAAAGATGAAAACAAATGGCAAGACAAAGTTAAAACCCTTTTCATGAAGTTGGTTAAAAACAATAGAAAAATAATCTCATAAACACTTTTTACTAACATTATCTATAAAATAATGAAAACCATTCATGATTGACATAACATCGTAATATGTATTTTATTTCACATACATTTAACTAAACCTATCCACATAAAACACAAAATTCACAGCTTACCAAGATGCATGAAACATCACAACAAAAAAGGAATAATGGACACAAAAGATAGGTAAATATTATGGCCTCCTAAGATAGGTAATGGACACAGCTTAACGCATGCGTGCACTAGAATAATATGTGCACATTGAGAATGACACGTGCACACCCGTAATGGTACGTGACGTGCCCACAATGACACTTACACACCCGTAAAGACACTTGTGTGCCCTTGTGTAAACAAACAAGAAATGTTACGCTTGTGCGCCTAGAATGACTCGTGTGTGCCCGTGAATGATGCATGGCTAGAATGACGTGTGTGCACCTAGAATGATGTGTGCACACCCATCCTAGAACACCTACATGTGACCCTAAACAATCATAAAAACCACTAAAAGGAAAAATCTAAAAATACCAACAAGTTAGTTTTTCATCATTTAAATCTATTTATAACTTGAACCCACTAAATACTCAAGAAAAAGCGATATTTAGCCCACTTAAATTAGTAAATTGTTAATAAAACAAGCTATTTAACCCAAAAAAACATGAAAATGGTTAGAAATGGAAATGAAAAGCTTGAAAGATCTCCATTAATGGATTATGGACATTCGGAACCAATTCTTTCAGACATTGGGGGAGCTCCACTTCAGATTCTCGTGTCGGTGACACCCGAAAAATCCTCCAAACTCGGCGAGTCCCGAAACTCGAAACCTCCAACACCCAAACTCACCTCAACTCACCACGTCGCCCTTATTTTCATGGTTCAGATTCTTTTGACTTGGGAAGTTGGGACATTTCGCCCCGACCTTTCGGACTTCTCGAGCCCAAATTTCCAAAACACCTTTCCTGAGGTCTTCCAAATGTAAAACCCCGAACTCCAAAACTTCAGATTTCGGGGTCTTCAATTAATAATTTAGCTCGACAAGTCGAGTTGTATCACCGCGCCGCACCAAGCCCATCTGAGCTCGCTCACCTTCCGGCGACTCGCTGTTTATCTCAGGTGCCGAGTCCATATGAGATGGCTCACAAGCCGAGCTCCCGACTTCTTGCATGCCTCGATCCATACCCTGACGTTTGAGCCGATAGGGATACTTTCCGGCTCGTCTCCAGGATTTTAACCTTTCGCGACATCTGGTTTATCTACCCTCCCAGTTATTCTACTTCACGAGCTCGCTTGGATAATCTTTTTCGGTGTGCTTTTTGATGTCTCTGAGCCTCCTGGATCATCCAGCGAGCTCACTCTCTACAAGGATGAGCCCATCTTTGTATGGCTTGGATGGTCGTGAAACATGCCTCCCCATTTTCTGAGCTCGGGCTTTTATCTTCGAGCTGCCATCGAGGCACCCTGATTCATTTTCGATTAGTTTCTTGCACAACATTCTTGCGAGCTCGATGCATCCTCCGTGGAGTTTCTTCGAGTAACGTTCTAAGTGTCCCGTTCTAGTTGGCTCTTTCCAAGTTGCGCTTCATTTTAGTTCACCCTGGCCACATATATAACCTAGTTCACAAGTTCCTTGGTATATCTCGATACACGATCTTTTACTGGAGCTTTGTTCCTTTCACCGAGCTACTAACATGGGCTCGTTGTTGCAACCCTTTTGCGTCCTTGAGTTAATTTAAACAGCTCGGTTAAACGAATTTCTTGATTTACCGAGGCATTTGGCTTTTCCACTTAACTCGCCATGGAAAAATCACAATCTGAGCCTTCCATATTTCATGTTTAACCCTTCATGTCTAGTGCGAACACGTGCTATCCTTTAGTCATGGGGGCTTTATAAAATTAACAATTCATTCGAACATATTCTTTGACTATGAACGATGAGGTTCCTAAGACCAATTCGATCCTTCACCGAAATGACTCACCAAACCAAACAAGCTCCACCCTAAACTCGGCCTCCAACCCGAGCTGCTGCCATCTTTCTCCCTTCGACTCAACCAGCTGACTGAGTATCTCGGCGAGTTACTCGGTGAGCCTTTCTTGGCTTTGGGATCCTAAGACCCATTTGGACAATTCTTTTAATTTTTTGCAATTATGACTATTTTTTGGGGATTTTCCTTATAGAGGGGAGGAAATGGGAGTTCTAAACCCTGATTATTACATTTTCCCGAAATGGCTATTTTTATTAGATGGTGGGTCTCATGACCGATTTTTCCTAATAATGGAGCTAAAATCTCAATGACTCAGAAAGGAAACAAAATTGACCCGAATGCTTCTAATTTCTTTCTCGAATTATGCCAATGCTTTCGTAACGTCGAAACTAGCCTATCAAGCATGATTTAGCCCGTGGGTTCCCTTCAGTACCTAGGTATTTTTAGGCCCTATTGTCAAATTTCGCCCGAGGGGAAAAATTGGATAACCTATCCCATACAACTCATCCATCTTAAAAGTATCCAAATCCTACGCTTCTTTAATAAAGCAGATACTTTATAATCAAACCTAAGAGTTAGGGATCTCAAAACCTTTTGAACAATTTCTTCTTTCACATCTTCTCCTAACCCTTTCATGTTATTAACAACCTTATCAATGTAAACAAAGAAAAAATAAAGTAATGGAAGATAAAAAATTAATTTTGGAAACCTCCGTGAAACTTATCAATGGAAACAATAGTAAGGTTGTAGAAAATTCATTTTTCTAACCTTGTAAATGGATGTGGGTTCTCTTGAGTAGTTTCCAAACATGGGAAAAATATTTCTATAAGTAGTTATCTTAAAGAGCTTCTAAATACAAATTGACAAAGCATAGTTGGCAATAATTCAAGAGGGTTTGAGATACGGAAACCTATATTCTATACAAACAGAAGTGGTTGGAAGTTGGATGAACACAGGATGAATGCACATGGTAAAATAACATTTGAGGAGGTTGCATAGCAGTTCTAGGGAATTTAGGGGTGGTAAATGAATTAATTTTTAGAAGTTTCATCTCGAAAGGTGGTTATATGTGAAATTTAATTTCCCCAACCTTTATACGATTCTATAAGTTCATTTGAATGGATCGGTGAAGTGGAGTCCAAGTGAGTCAATGTGGGTCTAAATTGGTTGTTGAATGTGCACACTTCATTAATTAATCATTTAATTAATAAATTATGATAAACTTAGCAAAAGGAGTAAAAATGGTATTTGGAAATAATTTAATTAATCCAAAGTGTGTAATGTGTAGAATTAATTGATTTAATCAATTAATCACAAATGTGTAAATAACTAGGTATATTTGGATAACATTGGGAAATAAATGAGTGATTTTGGGGTATCCACATTTTCCCTATTTAAATTGCTATTGCAAAGTAACATTGATTTAAAGATAGTAAATGTATGCAGATTAGTAAGAAGAAAGGAATGAAGCATAAGGATACCCCAAAGTGAGTAGGAAGTGAAGTATTTGGATGCCCCACCTGACATTACAAAGGTAGAGAAATGTGGCCTCAGCCGGGTGGGCAACATCAAGCAAAGTGGTTCTTCGATTAGTTGGGATACCTTATGCTCGAGCCCCCACCCCCTCTCCATAGAATATAAGGGCCCTATAGAGATATAGATCTCTCTGGGGGGAGGGGCGACTAGCCAGATAGATATAGAGGCCTCGCCAGATAGATAAGATAGTTCGGGGCCCAGATCTAGTCTCTATAGATGGGGCCATCTCTCTATACTAGCCATCTCTCTATAGAGAGGGGGCGGGGAGGCCGAGCCCCCCTCCCTATTCTATCTTCTCTATATGGGTCCTGAGATAGTGGGCTGCCCTGAGATAGTGTAGTGGGGATGAGATAGTGGGGAGCAGATGAGATCGGATTAGATAAGCTGGGTTCATAGCTGCAACCAACATATGTTGATAGGAAGGAAAAAAGTGATTCGAACAAGGATAAGAAAGGATTGACTCAGTAAGCATGAGCATTATTTGAGAATAATTTTAGAGCAACATTATTTTTTCTATTAGCAGATTAGATTATCACCGTGATTATGAAAGAATCAAGATGGTTAACCTAGATGCGTGTAAACAAACACCCACAACAAAGAAAAAATAAATAATGAAAAAAACCCAATCTACGAGTAGGTGTAGGCATCGTGGTTATAAAGGAACCAAGATGTAATCACCCTACTTACAAGTGGTCCAAAAGGTAAACATAAACAATGCAACACAAAGTCGAAAAATAATACACACAACTATGCCCCTAATACATGCCACAATGATGATTAAGTATATGCAAATTATCACAAGGAGGGAATAGGATCAGACTAAAAGAGTGGAGTTAAAGTCACTCCTTATGAAAAAAATTGATCCATTTTTTAAATGATCAAAAACAAATTTCCACAGGTGAAGTTATATCCCAAAGGAAAATACTTTGTGACTTTCCCAAGCCAGAGTTAACATATCATGCAACAGAAGAAAGTGATAGTTGTAAATTGAAACAATCACTAGAGTAATAGATAAGGGTATGATGTTTATTAAGATTTTTTTGATATGATGAAAAATTCACTTTAAGGGTTTACCAATGTAGGATTTCTTTTATAAGTGAAATTTTGTTTGACAATTTTGTAATTTTTTTTTGAAATATTTAATTTTTTTGTACTTTTGCGAATTTTGAAAAGTTAGAAAATGGTAATGAAAAACATGAATACTTAGCAATTTGTAAAAACTTCATGGATTAAATAAACTAGGATGAAAACACAACACATGTGCGATACAAAACAAGCATTGTAAACAAACTCACTATGAACATGAAGGTACCAAACCAAGGGTATATGTGAACTAAGATGTGAATAAATTTCCTGCAATTGGTCTACAACAAAGGTAAACAAAGTACAATAAAATAACAAACTAAAAGAAGAAAAAGCATTGTCATAATGTTGAAAAAATGTAATAACACAACACAATGTGGAAAACACTATCTAATTACACTTTGAATGTGTTCCACATCAAGAAATAAACATATTTGAATGCCCCCAAGCGATAGCTTAGAATGCAAGAGGATTGAATCGGACCAAAGAGCAAAGTGATACTTAGCTACTCCAAGAGATACTATTATTGGATCCTATCCAAGTTTGATCAATAATTGGATTAAAATATAAAATCCAAGTGCACCCTAAGAAAAATTATATTGTGAAAGTGTAAATGATTTCCGCAAGCATAGATATACACACGAGAAAGAATATGATTATAAAAAGATGATCTGAATGATCATAAGGAGCATCGTCAAATGGAGAAATTTGTTTGACTATGTCATCCACTTGTTGAAAGTTTTTCAAACATTATCCGAACATTTAATTTGTGAGATGTTTATACTATTTTTGTGTATGTTTGAACAATTTTATATTTTTGGTGTATTTGTGAACAATTTAATATTGTTTTGAATTTTGTGAAACATTTTTTTAATTTTTTTCGTATTTTGTAACTCGATAAAAAGGGTGCACTACTTGAAAGTGGGTACAAATAATGACAAGCATTCCATTCCATTGGCATAAATGTATATGATAATATGATAGGGTGTTTCAATCAGTTCATGACTCCAAATAATGAGGATATGTAAGGACTCGTCACCGAGACCCAAAAAGGACATGAAAATGAGATGAATAGTGATATGAAAGTGAAGATAATGGATGCGATGACACAAGGTATAAAAATGATCCATGTAAGAAGAGTGTACCTCATCTCTAGGCAATATTAGATGACCAATTCCAAGATGATTCAAATTTATAGGTTTTGCTCGACTTAGATCCGTGGATGGCCTACTTATTGGAAAAATATGGTTGAAGGAATTTTTGTCTCTCTTAACATGAGCATATAAATTACTTCTAGGGATTTTATTTGATTAAGCACTTCAATTCAGATTTAATAAAGGGTAATTTAGTTAATTGAATTTTGTGAATGGCACCCTACATGTTGCCCCATTCAATGAGTAAGAGGAAAGCACTCAACACCAAAGACAAAATGTAGGCGTGTAAGGGATTTATCCATTCGTAGTCTCATACTACCAATAAGAAATATGGACTTATGACCAAAGACTATGATGGACAAAAGATGTAATCATTTTATAGTTTTTTTGTATTTTTAGATTGATTTTATTTTCCTCAGATGTTGATATTGCGCTTGTCGTGAAGGAAGAATCTTCACCCAAGTCTTAAGCATCGTGACTAGTAAGTTAAGTCAGAATTCAACAACAACGAAGATTGAGATAAGCGGTACAAAAGTATCGGGTAAATAAGTTTAGTGATTTATATTAGAGATATTATTTGAAAGGATGAATTACCATCGTTAAGATTTGAGATAAAACTATAGGTAAAAATATCTTAAATGGTAAAAATGTAACAGTGATGAGACACACAATGCCCAATAGAACAAGGATAACTTGTGTCATAATAGGTGAAGAAGGCGAATATATGATAATGGTATGATTAAAATATCAAACGATAGATGTAATGCTTAACAAGATTTGTACACACTTTTCCATTTCCTATTAGAAAACAATTCTCTAATATGGAGTTTTGTTCTCTTTTTAATGCTCTTTAAGTTTTTTGAATTTTGGTGGATGAAGATTTGAAATGGAATTATCAAGAAATAAATCCATGTTTTTTTTAATTTGAATGGTCCTAAAATATGAGATAAATCCATGTTTTTAAATGAACATTTATATACCCCTTGATTCATGCAAATGCATACTATCAGATGTCCTATATGTCCCTAGGTTGATAAAAATATGCTTTCACTACCAACTCCTAGATCACAACCTAAAAATTGACTTTGATAGTCAATCCGCCAAGAAAACATGTTTGATTCGAGACAAATCAAGAGGCTCAAAAATAATTGCAAAAGCATCCAATGTGGGATGCATGTTCTAACTTGATTTTGTTGACAGAGACAATCAAGAACTTGTGGCTAAGAACTCCACCTTAAGACAAACATTGTGGCATCGAGATTTGGTCATGTAAGTTTCAAATATCTCGAAATGCTTCGCCACTTAATATGGTACATGGACTACCATCTCTTCTCGTAAGGATACAGGACAAGTGTTATCACCGCTAGCAACCAAACAACACAGCTTCATTCCAGAGGCGTACATTTCGAGCTCATGGTAAACTTGACTGGGTTCATTCCAACCTTTGCGGTCCGATGCACCAAGTCATTCTAGGTTCCAAAGATTTCATGCTTTTTGTTGACGACTATTTGAGAAAAATGTGGATTCTCTATCTTCGCAAGAAAATTAAGGCATTTGAAACCTTTAAAAAGTTCAAAGTAGTAGTTAAGAATGAAACTGGTCCGTCACATTAGAACTCTCCAATCAGATTGAGGAGGGCACTCACCAAAGGTGACAAGTTCAAAGACTACCTACAAAATCATGGGAGTCATCGACAAATTCCTCCTCCACACACACCACAACAAAATGGTGTTTGATGAGAGAATAAATCATACTATCATGGAAATGGTGCGATGCATGATCGATGATTCCTGACTTGCAAAGACATTCTAGGCAAAAGCAAAAAGACAAAGAAGTTGTATTTGTTGAATAGAGTGCCCACTGTTGCTCTTGATGGAGTAACACCACAAGAATCATGGTCAAAATGGAAACCATATATTGCCCACCATAGAGTATTTGGGTGAAAATCAAGCATGCACATACCAAAATAGAACAAAAATTAATTGTACACAAAGTCAAAGAAACTCATCTTCACCGGGTACAATGAAGAGACTCTTGGTATAGATTGATATATCCTAAGACCGTAAAAGTTTACACTAGAAGAGATGTTGAGTTTTTCGAGAAGAAGGAAGCAGAGACTCCTCCTTTGGACTCACAAGATGTATATTTTTCACCTGTTATAAAAATTGAAGCTGATGTTCCCTCAAAATATGAAAGTGATGATGGGGATGATGGTGTTGATCAGATATAACCACGACCCATGGGAACAATTTAGCGTATGCCTAAATGGTGTACAAGTACATTATGAGATGCAAGAATGGATGCTCCACCGATACATCCACCCCTAGACCACGGACTCGCAGTAAAGTAAGAGAAGAAGTTAACTTTTCTTTGATGAGTAGAGTTATTGAATCAGATGAGCCCTCTACAGTCTAGGAAGTCCTACAGTCAAAAGCTTGGAAAGATGCCATGGACTCTGAATATCAATCAGTGATGAAAAATAACACTTGGCAACTTGTCAATCTTCCACCAGAAAAGAAACCCATTGGATGCAGTAGATAAATATTTAAAACAAAGTACAAAGTAGATGGGACAAGTGTAAAAGTATAAAGCAAGACTTGTAGCAAAGGGGTATGCACAAAAATAAGGCATTGACTATGAGGAGACATTTTCTCCCATATCTAAGATCAAAATGATCAGGATGATCTTTACTCTAGATGTACAGTTTGGATGGAAAGTCCACCAAATGGACGTAAAAAGTTCCTTCCTAAATGGATGATTACAAGAAGAAGTCTACATGACTCAACTTGAGGGATATGTAGTACCCTGGTTAAGAAGAAAAGGTATGCAGACTCGGTAATCTCGTGCATGGTCTCAAACAGCACCCGTGGGCATGGTACATCAAGATTAATGAGCATATCGTACAACATGGATTTGTTAGAAATCCATACGATTCAAATTTTTACCTCAAAAAGAAAGGGGGAGATTGTGATTTTCGTTGTCTATGTCGATGATCTAGTCATCATTGGAAGTTCAGTGAGAATGATCAATGCAATGAAGAAATATCTTAATCGATCGCTCAACATAAACGATCTCCTGGTGATGCACTATTGTCTTGATTAGAAGTGTGACAAAAATAGAATCATATTTTTGTTTCTCGATCAAAGATACCAAGACTAAGCTCGAGAGTTTAGGATGATGGATTACACACCAATTTCTACACCCATGGAGAATAGATTGTAGTTATCTCATTCAGATCCATCTCCCGAGGTAAGTGCCACTCTATATTGGCAGTTGATCGGGAGTCTCATTTACCTGACCTACACCGCATAAGATATCAGCTTTGTAGTGAGCTATCTATCCAGGTTCATGTAGGAACCCAAATTTTGTCATTAGAAAGCAACAAGGCAAATTTTGAGATATCTCAAAGGATCAATAGATCTTGGTCTAGAATATAAGAAGAAAACAACTTCTTCTTGACTAGATATTCGATTCGATCATATAGGTAACATTGATGATAGAAAATCCACTTCCTCGGATTTGTATTCATTATGGGATTTAGACCAATATCATGGGGAAGCAAGAAACAACACTTTTTTCTCACTCTTCCACGTAAGCCTTGTATCGTTGTGCAAGAGAAGATTTCGTGAAGTGATTTGGCTACGCGCATACTTCAGAAGGACTTGGAATACCACAGGACAAACCGACCACCATGTATGTTGACAATGAAGGTGTTCTCAAACTTGTTTGTAATCTAGTTTTTCATAAGATAACAAAGAACATTGAGGTACACGTTCATTTCATACACAAACATGTGTTGAAGCACAACATCCATCTTCAATATTATCCAATAGCTAAACAACAGAAGATATCTTTACAAAGTCACTTGGACATGAAAAGTTTGAGTTATTCGAGAGTTACTCTCCTTATCTCTTGAGACAATGCACAATTAAGGGGGATGTTAGGATAAATTAATTATGCATTATATTATTAATTATTTAATTAATTTTATTAATTAAATAATAATATTATATGGTTATATTATAAACCATATTATAATTCTATGTTGTTATATGGTTTTAAACCATATTTGTCTTTTTTGTTTCACAGGATAATTATTACAATTATTATAACAATTTATATGCTTCCCGGATTGTATTATTGGAAAGCAATTGTGAGTATGGTTTTACTTGTGCAACAAATTTCTTTATCTCGCACATGACTATACAATACCTATAAGTATTACATTCTATTGCTATCAAATGGTTGATTGATTTTAATAAATATTATCAGATTCCGCCCTTGTTGCTCAATTTACATTTTCCACCAAAGTGAGATTCTAGACCTGTGAAGTTGTGGAGGAGTGGAAAGAGAGAGCAACTGAGATAGAGGATTTTTGGAGAAGTGTTTGCAGCATCAGAGAGCCTGTGTAGCCTCCTGCAACCTCCTAGCCCCATCCCTACCTCCTCACATCCTCCTGTTCCTTCCAGGTGTTTGGAAGGCAAATTTTTTTTTGCACAAGTGCACCCAAAGACTCAAGAAAAATTTGTCAAGCAAGTATTGATAATTTATTTTAAAAAAATTATTATATTTTTCCCCATTAGGGGTTTAGTCACTAAAATTGGTGATAGTGTTAGTTGTAACTAACACTAGCTGTAGCACCAAATCTAGAGGTCTCTGCCCCTAGCCACCGAGTTGAAAAAAAAATCCCTGACTCGAGTTTGATCGACATTTGCATTGATAGAAATGGAGCAAAATTCCAAACGAGTCTAGCCATTTAATGCATATGAATTTGGTATTTTTATTTTTCCTCGGATGACTCAAGAGATATTTATCCATGCATTGATCCCACCATGAATGAAATGAAACGGTGGAGACATCCAAATAATTCTTTGATAGCTAGGGCGGTTTAATCCAAGTGGTGTGAAGCTGAGCGGAACACCAGATCGTGGTCAACCCAACAACCCACGGGGAAAATAATTGGATACAAAGATCAATTAAAAAAATCAAAGAAATCATTCATTTATTCAAAGCACTGCTCAAACACTCCATACGACAACTACGCAAAAACAAGCAAACAACTTTGAACCTGCATAAAGCCAAAAACATGGCTTCAATCTCCAACGCAGGACCTACCTATAGCCCATAAGCAAAAAATCAAATCAAACCTGGCAAAAAAAAAAATGTGGCGCCATACACCAAAAAAAAACCAAGTTAAATTAAAAAGAGGCAGCGTATCAATAAAAATTGGGGATAAACAAATAAAAGGAGGTGGAGATCAATAGAAAGGTGCATGAAATGTGGTGGAGATCCATTTAATCATGAAAATAACCCTAAAATTCCTTCAAACTCATCCATAGATCTCTCCTCCATGTCACCCTCCACATGGAATCCAATTTAGCCAAGTCAAATTTTATGAAAAGTCGTTTTTACCTTTCATTAAATACAATTTTGTTCATTTCTATATCAAGCACTCATAAGAGCCAAGGTGGTTAGAGAGAAAGCCTTAGAAGTGGGAGGTGCATGGTTCAAATCCCACCCCCAACTTTCTTTTCAAATTTGGCGAAAATTTGGCGAAACCACTAAATTTAGTGAAAAATTCAAATTTAGTTATAACTAACTAAATTTAGTGGAGAAATCCCTAATTTAGGGTAAAAAAATTCTCCATTCAGCTTGTTTTTTTCATTCTGGACAACATTTTCCAAAGGAGGACCACCCAAAAACTTCATCTTGGGCATTTTTTTAATGGTTTCCGGCATTTTGGGTCATTTTGGGCTCCGGAGGCCACTAAGGCCCGTAAAACAAAAAAATCCTGCCATTCAATTTTTCTATATTTTTGAATGTAATTTGTATACTACATTATATTGTACTAATTTGTAGGTTGCCATAGTCAACTAAAACTTTGTAACTTCTCATAAACTGGTAGAATATTGTAATCACAAAAAAGCAAAAATTGTTTTGTAACACTCACGAGATCCTAGATCTCATTCACAGTGTTTCGGTATATACAGTTCCTCTAGGAAGCACTTATGGGTAAATTCATCACGACTACTACTACACTTAATGCCTAATATAGTTGTAACAATGTCATGCCTGGTATCGATCCCTTTAAATCGATGGGGAGTAATAAGGTCACACAAGGTGCACACTATGAACCATCCCATCCATCTGTGAACGATTGCACATATAAATATGGACTGAGAAATTATCCAAGAATATAGAAAAGTTACACGTGCATATGAGGATATTTCTTTGAGCCGGTGTTAATAATCACACAGACCCCATCAGTATTGTCTTGGTACCACGTATTAAATTATTTCACGTACGTTAACGACTCTTTCACTTACTACCAGGTATATAGAAAGGGAAATATTCTTCCTTGTACCGCCGGGTATATCGGAAGGGTGCATATATAGAAAGGTTTGGTATATCAGACTAACGGTATATAGATTGGGAGACCTAATACCTAGAGTGATAAGAGCCAAACCTTGTCATTGATCTCTGTAAAATGGGCACCAATGCCCCCAAATTTTTTATTCCAAATTCACAATTACTCAGAGGAAACAACTATGCTACATGGAAGACAAAAATCAAGACATAACTTGAGTTTGAAGAGATCTGGCCTATTGTGAATGGTACTCTGACTAGATCAACTACTAATACAACACAACAACGGTAGTTTGATAAAGCAGATCAGAAGGCAAACTCATCATCTTGTTTGGAGTTTCCATGATGTGCAACCCCACATTCAAGATGCCAAAACAGCCAAAGAAGCATGGGATAAGTTGAGCATAGTATATGAGGCCAAGAACAAGAATGTTATACTTGAATTTGTAGAGTCAGTTACACACATTAAAGTTCAAGAAGAATGAAAAAATAGAAGCTTTCCTAAGAAGAGTTACAGAATTGAGGGCTTCACTTCTAGCCCTGGAGAACCGGTCATAGATGATGCTCTCATTCCCATTGTTCTGAGAGCACTCCCCTCTTCTTACCACATTTTTGTCACAACACTAAACGTGTCAGATACGACAATTAGTTTTGACAAGTTGGTAAACCTACTACAACAAGAGGAAGCAATGCACAATAAGGATGATGAAGAGGAGCAGGCACTATCTTCACATCAAAAATGGAAAGGAAAAGGTAAAGGAAAACCTAATTCCTATCAAAAATCCCAAAATCAAAATCAGTATCAAGGGGATAGACAACAGAAGAAGCAATGTCCAATCTACAAAAGAGGACATAACCTACAAGATTATTGGTATAATACTTACAAGAAAGGTTCATCAAGAAACTCTGGACCTCCACAACAATCTAACAAGGGACATTCTAACTATAATCAAGGTAGAAAAAGGGGAACTGGAAAAGAAGACCCCACCAGCAAGGTAATATTGTTGAGCAACAAGAACAATCAGACAATGAAGACTTCTTGTTCACTGCTCGATCAAGTGAACCATCCACATCATCTAGTGATGTTTGGTATGTTGATTCAGGGGCCACTCGACACATGACCGACCAAAGAGACTGGTTTATTTCAATGAGGGACACGCCATCAAAAAATCATGTTTCATTGGGAGATGATTCTTCATATACAGTTCAGGGGATTGGGAACATTTCTCTACCCCTTGGTTCACGCAAATGTAGACTATCAGATGTCCTATATGTCCCTGGTTGACAAAGAATCTACTTTCAGTCAGTCAACTCCTAGATCACAACCTAAAAATTGACTTTGATAGTCAATCCGGCAAGAAAACATGTTTGATTCGAGACAAATCAAGAGGCTCAAAAATAATTACAAAAGCCTCCAATGTGGGACGCATGTTCCAACTTGATTTTGTTCACAGAGACAATCAAGCACTTGTGGCTAAGAACTCCACCTCAGCATAGTTGTGGCATCAGATATTTGGTCATGTAAGTTTCAAATATCTCAAAACACTTCACGGTGTAATATGGTACATGGGCTACCATCTCTTCAGAAGGATACAGACAAGTGTCCTCACTGCCTAGTAGGAAAACAACACAGAGCTTCATTCCAGAGGAGTACATTTTGAGCTCATGGTAAACTTGACCTAGTTCATACCGATCTTTGTGGTCTGATGCAGCCAAGTCATTCTGGGTTCCAGTACTTCATGCTTTGTGTTGATGACTATTCAAGAAAAATGTGGATTTTCTATCTTCGCAAGAAAAGTGAAGCATTTGAAACCTTCAAAAAGTTCAAAGTAGCAGTTGAGAACGAAACTAGTCATCACATCAAAACTCTCCACTCAGATCGAGGGGGAATTCACCAGTGATGAGTTCAGAGACTACCTACAAACTCACGAGATTTGTCGACAAATGCCTCCTCCACACACACCACAGAAAAATGGTGTTGTTGAGAGAAGAAATCATACTATCATGGAAATGGTGTGATGCATGATCGATGATTCCAAACTTGCAAAGACATTCTAGGTAGAAGCAACAAAGACAATAGTGTATTTGTTGAACAGAGCACCCACTATTGCTCTTGATGGAGTAACACCACAAGAAGCATGGTCAAAATGGAAACCATCTATTGCACACCTTAGAGTATTCAGGGTGCAAAGAAAGCATGCACATACCCAAAATAGAATAGAAATAAATTGGACATGAAGTCACAAAAACTCATCTTCATTGGGTACAATGAAGAGACTCTTGGGTATAGATTAATGGATCCTAAGACCAGAAAATTCTACACCAGTAGAGATGTTGAGTTTTTTGAGAAGAAGGAAGCAGAGACTCCTCCTCCGACTCACAAGATGTAGATTTTTCACCAGTTATAAAAATTGAAGCTGATGTTCCCTCTGAAGATGAAAGTGATGATGGGGATGATGGTGTTGATCAGATAGAACCATGACCCATGGAATAGTTCAACATATGCCTAAATGGTGTACAAGTACATTACGAGATGCAAGAATGGATGCTCCACCAGATACATCCACCCCTGGACCACGGACTCATAGTAAAGTAAGAGAAGAAGTTAACTTTGCTTTGATGAGTAGAGTTATTGAATCAGATGAGCCCTCTACGTCTAGGAAGCCCTACATTCAAAATCTTGGAAAGATGCCATGGACTCTGAATATCAATTAGTGATGAAAATAACACTTGGCAACTTGTCGATCTTCCACCAAGAAAGAAACCCATTGGATGCAGATGGATATTTAAAATAAAGTACAAAGTAGATGGGATAGTGGACAAGTATAAAGCAAGACTTGTAGCAAAGGGGTATGCACAAAAAGAAGGCATTGACTATGAGGAGACATTTTCTCCCATAGCTAAGATCAAAACAATCAGGATGATCTTTTCTCTAGCTGCTTAGTTTGGATGGAAATTCCACCAAATGGATGTAAAAAGTGCCTTCCTAAATGGATATTTACAAGAAGAAGTCTACATGACTCAACTTGAGGGATATGTAGTACCTAGTCAAGAAGAAAAGGTATGAGACTCAGAAATATTTGTATGGTCTCAAACAAGCACCCCAGGCATGGTACATCAAGATTGATGAGCATCTCATATAACATGGATTTGTTAGAAATCCATACGATCCCAATATTTACCTCAAAAATCAAGGGGGGAGATTGTGATTGTCATTGTCTATGTCGATGATCTAGTCATCACTAGTAGTTTAGTGAGGATGATTAATGCAATGAAGAAATATCTTAATCAATCATTCGACATGACCGATCTTGGGCTGATGCACTATTGTCTTGGATTGGAAGTGTGGTAGAAGAGAATCATATTTTTGTT
Source organism: Taxus wallichiana var. yunnanensis (assembly GCA_018340775.1). Taxonomy (NCBI): domain Eukaryota; kingdom Viridiplantae; phylum Streptophyta; class Pinopsida; order Cupressales; family Taxaceae; genus Taxus; species Taxus wallichiana. The sequence continues at coordinate 901,579,898 of CM031239.1, forward strand.
TCTTTCTGATAAAATATACCAAGACTACGCTTAAAAAATTTTAGGATGATGGATTGCACAACAATTGCTACACCCATGGAGAATAGATTGTAATTATCTCATTCAGATCCATCTCCTGAGGTAAGTGCCACTCTTTATTGGTAGCTGATTGGAGTCTCATTTACCTGACCTACACTAGACCAGATATCAGATTTGCAGTGAGCTATCTATCCAGGTTCATGCAGGAACCCAAAGTTTTCATTGGAAAGCAGCAAGGCACATTTTGAGATATCTCAAAGGATCAATGGATCTTGGTCTAGAATACAAGAAGAATGACAACTTATTCTTGATTGGATATTCGATTCAAATCATGTAGGTAACATTGATGATAGAAAATCCACTTCTGGATTTGTATTCTTTATGGGATCTAGACCAATATCATGGGGAAGCAAGAAAAACACTTCATTTCTCACTCTTCCATAGAAGCTAAGTATCATTCTATAGAGAAGTTTCTTTGAAGCGATTTGGCTACGCGTCATACTAGAAGGACTTGGAATACCACAGGACAAACCGACCACCATGTATGTTGACAATGAAGGTGTTCTCAAACTTGTTCACAATCTAGTTTTCATGAGAGAACAAAGCACATTGAGGTACAAGTTCATTTCATACATGAACATGTGTTGAAGCACAACATCTAGCTTCAATATTGTCCAACAATTGAACAATAGGCAAATATCTTCACAAAGTCACTTGCACGTGACAAGTTTGAGTTGTTCAGAGAGTTCCTCTCCTCATCCCTTGAGACAATGCACAATTAAGGGGGGGAATGTTAGGATAAATTAATTATGCATTATATGATTAATTATTTAATTAATTTTATTAATTAAATAATAATATTATATGGTTATATTATAAACCATATTATAATTGTATGTTGTTATATGGTTTTAAACCATATTTGTCTTTTTGTTTCACAGGGATAATTGTTACAATTATTATAACAATTTATATGCTTCCCAGATGTATTATTGGAAGCAGTTGTGAGTATGGTTTTACCTGTGCAACATATTTCTTTGTTTGCACATGACTATACAATACCTATAAGTATTGTAGTCCTGCTATTGTAAACTGGTTGATTGAGTTTAATAAATATTATCAGGCTTCCGCCCCTGTTTCTCAATTTACATTTACAACTAGGTTACAAGGCAACAATGATCACTAACAAGTTTGTGATCAATTCTGATCCAAAAGTGTATAATTATATTTCAAACACATTTTTTAGAGCTCGGAAGGTTGAAAATTTAGGGTTAGAAGATTCAATTAGGGTCGAGGGTAAATCCTCACCATACCCACTCTCTAATAGGCTTAAATATTGAACTTGGTTTTTCTCAAACTTAACCTATTCAAAATTTTCTTAAATCATTCCCATTATATAAGAAATTTCCTCACCTTTCCAAAGGATATAACGAAGTCCTCCTAACTCATATTTTCCAAGTTATGGGATGTCGGGCCTTGGGGTGAAATTTTTCCCCAAAAGAGGGCTTGTGGGGCATTCTTTGAAATTTTCCCAAGGGCTTGTCGGAAAGCAGCCAGGGGAGGAAAATTTCCCCATAGGTGGGTCGGCGGGCCATGGGGAGAAAAATTTCCCAAGGAGAAGAAATCCACCTTTTCAACCTTGCTCCCGTGAGTGCAGCAGGGACACGTGGCATCTCCTAAGCCAACGCGGGGAAAGCGGGCGACGGGGAGAAAATTTGGCAATTTCCTGTGTGGGGCAAAAATCCAACTTCACGCCCGCACTCCCATGAGTTCGGTAGGGACACGTGGAACCTCTTAAGCCATGCGGGGAAAGTGGGGCGATAGGGATAAAGGAGGTTTTAACACCCCAAAGTCAAAAGGGGGTAAAGTTCACCCGTGCCTCCGCCGATGCCTCGTGATGCCTCGTGGCATCTCCCCGTCACAGTTGGCTGATCCAGCGGGGAAGCAAAGAAAATTTAGAAAATTTTCCCTAAATTTTACAAAATTGCAAAAGGGAAAAATGAATCCACTTCTCTGTCGATGCCTCACGACAACACGTGGCGGCTTCCATTGGTGAGGGCCACCGGAGAAAATGTAGAAAATTTTCCCAAATTTTTTTGAAAGTGCTAAGTTAAAAAGGGATTCGCCCCTCTCATTGAAACATTGTGATGCCATGTGGTATCCTTTGATTGGCTATGGCCATGGCAGTTGAAGGGAAAATTTGGAAAATTTTCCTTAACATTTTCCAAATCTCTAAGGGTAAAATTCCTTCCACATAGAAATTTTTCCAAAAATGTTTTTGATGCCTAGTGAAGAAAAACTTCATAAGGAAATAAATTTTTATAGAGAGCTCAGATTTGGGAAAATGAGGACTTTATGGAAATATCTTGATTTCCTCTTTTACTTAGGAATCATTAATTTTTTATTTTGATAAAGTTTAAGGGGTCAATTTCAAGATAATGATCTATAGGATTTTACAGTGCAAACTGGTAAATTTTAACTTGTGAAATTTGTTCAATTTGATCTTCTTCCTCTCTCAACATGTCAAATAGACATGGAGAATTGTTCTTAGGTGGATTTAGGATAATTTTGTGAGGTATATCTATTTTATTGAATTCCAATTCAAATTTTACAATTTTGATAGCAAAATGATTGTGAAAGCTTTAAACTCGATTTTGCTAGGTTTTGAAAGATTTCCTTTAAGTATTTTTGTCTAATTGGATTTATTTAGGGAAAAATACTTCAATTTAATCATTTAGTTTGTTATTTCATTGTTTCAGGTTTGGTCTGTGCATTTTGGATTAAATAATTGCCAGTTTGAAAATACAAGACAAAGATCAAATTTTTTAAAGGGTTTATTTGTCATTTTCTTCTTCCAAGTATTATAATATGTTCCAATTCTAATCTAATACATTTAGTTGATTCAATTCAACTATTCAAAACTAAAATACATCTCTGATTTCCAATTTTCACATATTTCAAAAGACAGAGTATTACACTTCCTTTATACACATTTCTTCCTTTCAAACAGAGATTACAACTCACATCTAGATGATTAAATTCAATACAATGATACAATTTGAGGAAGGTTATGCAATCCTTTATTTATTCCAAAAAACAACTTTACAACTTCCTTCTTTTATTCTTTCCAAAATCATATATTATATACAGGGAAAAATAATAAATTTTCTTCTCACATGTGTTTCACTTTTCCACTTTCCAAACAGGATTTCATAGTGTATGCTAAACACAAATTTCCAATGGAATAATATCATATGGACAAGACAAAACCACTTCCATTAATTCAAATGAAACTCTTACAACTTCCTTTCCATTTGATTTCAAAATACAACATACAAAATACATATCATTCTTTCACATTCCAATTTACACTTCCATAACCACTACAACATCTTTCCATTACAAACATATACAAGTTCATCCACTTCAAGTGGGAAAGGTTACAATAAGATTTCATTACACAAGGGACTGTCAAACTTGTCTTTATCTCAGCTCTAAGAAAAACATGCATATTTCTCATTCTTCCAATTTGATCACAACAAGAGTAGGGAAAGGCAATGCTCTCCACCCAACCAAGACATCCAATGAAAAGGAGAATCCATCCTTCTTCATTGGCCCCAAGCCCCAACCAAAAAGTAATTAAATATGTGATCCAAATCATGGCAACAACAGTTTCCACAAACACACAAGAAACACTTTTCACAATAAAAACATAGTACACAATAGAAAGTAGTTTACAACTACATTAAACCATGAAAAACAATACTAAGGATTCCTCAAGAAAGTCAAAGGAGCAAGAAAATATGGGGATTATTCTTATTCTTCCCAAAATGGGAAATGGGTATCACCACCTGAGTTACAAACCACCAAAATATAGTATATAAAATCCCTAACATTCCTTATACCTCCCCCAAGTACCCCTTATTCCTCACATTTCCTTATGCCTTCCCAACCTCTTATGGCACCCCATAATGAGTAAAGAAATGCAAGCTATTTCTTTGTAAGGTTGAACTCAAATCCCAACTCCCTCCACCTTAATACCTCCCCAAAACACACTTGTGCCTCCCACAAAATAAACCTCATAGTCTTATCCTACACCATACCTAGGCCATCTACCCAACAGCATAAAAACATGACAAAACATTCATACATTAACATATACATTCATAAAGAAGATCATTTGAAGAGCCAAGATCTTACCTCTCCTCGATGGATATATTCAAGTTCCAAAACAACAAGCTTTATCCTAATGTAAGCATTTCAAATTATCCAAGCACAAGCATGCAACAATCTTCCAAAAATTCTTCAAAACAAGAGCTCCCAAAAAAAAAAAAAGCAAAATAATTCACCCCGATTTGAAAATGAAGTCTCCAAAGTGAAGCAACCCAAAACAAGGCAAGGAATTCAAATTTTATAGAAGAGGGAAGAGAAGAGGATGAGGTGGATCCATGTAGGATGCCACATCACACATCCTCAACCCCAACCCCAAAATTCAACTTCATTCTCCAATGCACAATAAATAGGTGGGTGAATAATATGACAGTTTACTTACACACTCAAATCCAACCCACACCCTAAAGGAATGAAATTAAATCATGTAAGAAAAGTGTAATTAAAACCTACAATTTGCCTTCTCAAAAAGTATTATAAAAGTCAAATTTAAACTCTCCAACCATAGGTATGGTTGGTAAATAAATTTAAGAGGTATGGGACAAGTTTAACTTTTCCCACAAGCCTCCAAAATTAGCCTCCAAGGAAAATTTGAATTTCCAAGAAGGTGGAGTGTTTCACACTCAAAAGTTAACTTACACATCACTTACACATCTCTTACAACACTTTAAATCAAGGCCAACAACTCTATTAATTACTTTCTCGTGACATATTTTATTTAATTAATATCAACAACATGTTTACCCACAATATTTATACAACATTTAATAAATAAAGAAAGGGTAAAAACACCATAGGATAAACACATGCAACATTAAACAAAAGGGTCAAATAAATAAATAAACATAACCCCTTGGTCACATTTAAAGGTGATCCTCCCATGGGAATCCCTAACACACACAAACACACACAAACAAATACTAGTTGCGATGGTGACCTTGTTGAATTCATCTAGAATTCCAATGTGGTTGGTCTCCAATCCCCGATGTTTGTTGTGATATTTTAACCTACAAAACACAAATACCTCCTTCGACCTCGTGGCCATATCAGAACATCCAAAATAACATAAATAAAATTCCAAGATCATCTAGATATATGAATCACGCAACAACAAAGCAACCATCAAGATCATTTGCAATTTTACTCAATAAGTATATCAACATCAAATAATTTCCATTTTTAGGTCTACTCACAATATCCAAATATCACATGTATCGAACAACATCCATAATATAACCATGTAAAATAGTATATCAACATCAATATCCAAAATGTCTTTAATAATCATCATGCATCATAACTAAATCAAGTCAACAATAATCCAAAGTCTAACATCTAACATCATACTATAATAAGGTCCATAATCGTGTCCATAATATAATCAATAGTCATGATCAATATTAAAAGGGTGTCAAAGGGAAGTGGGCACTACACATTTGATTAGATAAGCCTTCAATGAGATCGAGAGATAAATGTGATGAAATAAGAAGGTTTTGATGCGAGGAATATGTTGAGAATCATATTCACACTTGTGATTGAAAGAGTGTGAGGAAATAAGGATGGATCTCTAAATATATACCCATGGTTCCTTATAAGCCATAGAGAGGATATATTCAATGTTACTTCATCTAGGTAGTGAATTCGTTTATTTGTGAAATATTTTCAATAAAAACTTGAAAAGGTTGTATAAGGATATTCATGAGTATACACACCTCGAAGAATGTACCCATTTAGATGTATAGAAAATCGGGAAGTATCATTGATGAGATGCTTGAAAGATTGATCCTTTAAGATGTAATGGAAATAGAAGGTTATATTATTGCAAGTTTTTGCACTTTGTGTGGTTGTATTTTGAAAACAAGACTTGAGATGTTAGGCATAGGAGCTGGAATTGGAAGATTGTAATCAAACAAAATTGTGCTAGATGAAGGAACTTATTACATTATGTCATGGTTGAAAGAGAGTCTAGGAGAAAAATCAAGCTCTCGTTAGGTGTTATAAGGTTTTCGAAAGAAGTTCAATGTTTGTTTGGGAAAACGAAGAAAATTTAGAAAATAAATAGATTGGTTTGAAGGGAGAGATATTTTACCTTTGTCGTGGTCTCATGGAATGTTCGTATGTATGAAATTGGTGATAACTATCAACTCTTCATTTGAAGTTGTGGAAGTTGACATGTAATCAGTTGCAAGAACATTGTCATCAAGCTTGATAGAGATGGTTCCATCATGAATTAAGTCTTGGATATAATGACAAAGAGGTGTACAATTATAAGAAGAATGGCCATCCATTTGATTGTATTCACAATATTCATATGCCTTGTACAATGTAAGATTAGGTTCCTCATAAAAAAGGATTTCATAGGTGCATATTCAAAAGTGTTAGCCATTACTAATTATTGAAAGGCACTAGCTAGAATTTCTCCAAAAGGAGTAAACTAATGTTCAATAGTGTGCGTAGTAGTTTTGCCAATATAGGAAATTTAATGGATTTATAATCAAATTTGTTTAGTTCCCCATTTTCATGAGGTTTTTCCTTTGTATCATTGTTAGGTGGTAGGTCTTTAGCTAATATGTATCCATTATAAATAAGGTCTTGGATGTAATTATGAAGCTATTTGACGACCATATATTCAATGAAAATCACAATATGTGTTAGGTATATACCAACTTAGCTTAGGTTCACCTTGGGGAAAGGTTTTATGATAGGATAATTTAACATATTAGAACTCTCCAGTTTTTTTTGAGAAACTTGAAAGATATTCCCCTAATAATGTATATTGTGACCGATTGTAATCATGAGGAGGAGGAAAAGTTTCACATTTTGGAATAGCCACAGTTGTTTAGAATTACTATGTTTCAATTTATTGTTCGTAAGTTTTTCACGTTTTGATTATCGTGACATTATTATTGATAAAGTTACGGTTACGGTTTATGTACCTAATATTATCATGAGAAGTGCTAAGGTTATTTTTTTTTATTGTTGTAATGATTATGATTGTGCCCATAGTCTTTATAATGAGACTTGATCAAGCCTTTAGAAATAAGTGATTTATTATTTAAGTTCCCTTTTCAATAAATTACTCAAAGATGTTGAGGTAGTGCATCTATATGTGAAATAACAACTCATAATTAAGGTTAGGGATAAATATTTTAGTCATATGTTTATGAGGGATTGAACATGAGAATCAAATTGCGATTCCTCATCATCATTGTAAAAGCAGTGCAAATCTTTCATGTTTTCATTTTTGGCATTACATAAAGCTATCATGGTTATTTCAAATTAATGGTTGAATGAGAAGTATTTGAAAAACTTCTCGAGAGAGGCGTTAGTGAAGGTATAAATACATACCTTTGGAAGGTGTAAGAACCAGTCCAAATCTTGTCCACCTAGACTATTAGGAAAGATGCATAAGAGAAATATTTCATTATAAGACACCTCTTGGCATGCAATGAAAATTCCTTGACATGCTCTCTAGGATTAATTTTTCCATTATATTTGTCAAATTTGGGCTTCTCAAAATACCGTCTGCAAACAGTATGGACACAATTCATCAAAATTGAATTGTTTTCATTGTGTTTGAATGCTCGAGATGATATCCTTCATCATTTCCCACTCTTGTGAAAATGGTGAATTATTTTGTTTGAAGAATGGTGCTTTATCTTTTTTATGATTGTTTTTCTTTGTATTAGTTTCAAAATTAATTTAAATGTGTCGTTACTTTTCTTCATGTGGTCGATACATTTGGTATCTTTCTTAGTGATTTTGGAGGATAAGTGAGCTAATTGTTTCACCATTACATTGATTTTATCAAGGAAAGCTTGTTTTGGTAGAGGAAAAATCATTATATTTTATTTTATTATTGTCTTTTGGTTTACTTGTTCCTTCATTATTGTGTTTGTTCTACTCAAGTGATGGATGTTTAATTTATTTAGGTTGTTACTTTAAGGCTTTCAATTCATCCTCATGAAAGTCTAAGGGAAATCCTTCTCCCATTTCGAGGAGATGAAGAAGGAATTGTTCCTTATTTTATCATAAAGTGGCGTCAATGAAAAGATGTTTATTTGGTTCTTCTTCCTCTTCATCAGAGCTAATATGAAAATGGTTTCTTTCCTCCCATCAAAAGGACTATGATCATGATGTCATGTTCCCACCATTGTTGAAAGAGGGAGGAAAAAGAAGAAATTTGATAGAATAATCAACCCTTAGCAAAGTGAATGGTAATATGGAAGAGGGAAGATGTTGAAATTTATCAAACCTAGAAAAATGAGTGTTAAGAGGGAAGAGGTGAAAATGGTTAGTTAATTTCCGACTCTTAACAAAATTACCATTAAGAGGAAAGGGAATAAATGAGGTTAGATGTGTTATACCTTTTAACAATAATTGATGTTAAAGGAAGAGAGACTTGATGAGGTTACATGGTCAACTCGTAGTATAAAAATGAATGATAGGAGTGATGAAGAGATGTGAAAAGGCTAACTACTAACACGATGAGTGTTAAAAGAAATGAAAAAAGGGGGAATTCACAATACTTAGCAAAATGAATGATCTTTGAGGAGGAAGTTTGACTGAAATGTTAGTTTAGATTACTCCTATAAAAATGAGTGCTAAGAAAGGTGAAGGAGTTCGAAAGGTTTCACAAACCTTTACAAAAATGAACGTAAAGAGGGGAGAGACAAAATAAGTTAGTGTGCTCAACTTACGACAAGGTAAGTACAAAAAGGATACTTAAAACACGATAAAACATTCTCAAATCGTAAGAAAGATGTGTTAAGTTAAGATACTTAGGAAATATGATGAGTGTGCTCAATTTTTAGAAAGGTGTACGTTAAAAGGGGCTACTTTAGAAGACTATATAAAAATTATTACTCTTAAAAAAGCATGTTAAAAGAGGAGACACCAAAAGAACGGTAAGCATGAAAAAAACAAAAACGTGAATGTAATCACCTGTATGAATTAATGACAACGAAAATGTCAAAATCTCACAAAAGTGGAGATAAGAGACAAGGGGAAAGTGATGGATTAGTGATCTCAAATCAAATCAAAATGGATTCTTTAAAGAGAGATGTGAAGAAATGATGAGGATGTTGACCATGCAACAAAATGATTATTTAATATGACAATGTAAGAGTGATGGAAGCGAGCTAGAAGAATTTCATAAATTCAACAAAGTGAATGTGAAATGCGATGATGTAATATGATGCGAGAAATAAAAATGAAAGTTTTGACAAGTCCACAAAGTAATTGTGAAATGCGATTATGTGAGAATATGGAATTCTTAGATTTCAACAAGATAACATTAAAATTAATACTTGCAATAATGATTGATCAAGGTGATCAATAGGTGCTTGACCATCAAGTAAAATGAAAGTTAAAGTTAATTTCATTTCAAAATTACTTTGTGGACTTGTCAAAACTTCCATTTTATTTCTCTCATCATCTTACATCATCGCATTTCGCATTCACTTTGTTGAATTTATGAAATTCTTCTAGCTCGCTTCCATTCTTCTAGTTTCTCGATGTCAAGACTTAGATGAAAATTAAAGTAATCAAGTGTGGATATGGATGTCTACAACCTAAGACTTAGACACATTAAAAAATGACAACGTGGATGAGAGAGAAAATGTGAATGATGATAGTGATACACAAGTGTGTAACACATGAAAAAAATGAAAAATGATGTTTGTGAATGTTTTGGCCTCTACCTTAGACTTTCTTGGACAAGGCATGGACTCCTAGTGCTTCACTCAAATATGTGTAAGAAGTATACCTTAGCGAATGTAATGCTATTTCTAGTTGAAGGCTTTACTTTACCCCTTTTGAAAAATTTAACATAGATCCTTCTCACAATGAATCTCACTTTGGGGTTTCCACTACTAGATATCTTTGAATCTAACTCACATGGATTTACAAGTCAGTTGGGATAAAAGGTACCAATTTCATTATCCAGTTCCCTCATGTCTTACTACTTTAGGTTTCTTGTGGAAATCCTCAAAAGAGTTTTATGGCTTATGCCAAAGGAACTTCACACGCTTATGCGGATGGATTTTTACTATTATCTAAACCTAAAAAATAGTGTGTAGAATTTTTTTTTTTCGCTTTATATTGCTTATCCTCAATTTCTAGCACACAATAATTAGTAGTTTGAAGTGCATGAGAAAAGGTAACCTGCAGTTATTAGTTTTTAAGTGTTTTATCAATCATTGTCAAAGCGGGCCCTATAAGCAAGGATCAAAAAGTCCTCGTGATGTAGGTAGAAGCCAAGACAACATAAGAATTTTTTGGTTTTTTATTTCCCATATCTCTTAGAAATCGCATGACGAAAGAGCATACATATGAATAATCTTCGATTAAGAAAAATGTTAATTCCATAAAAACAAAAAAGAGAGAAATAATCACATTTTTGATCCCAAGATCGCTTAGAAATAATGAGGGAAGAGCATATGTGTGATCACGAAGGATTATTCTTACCAAAACCAACAAATACTAAGGAAACATAAGAAAAACATGTGAGAGAGTGTTATTCTATGTTGTAATACGATTGAAAAGGATAAAAAGTGAAAAGAAAATAGACTGGAACATCTGTAACGCTATACTTGCAAGTTTCACAACTAGTCTATATGAGCGTAATTCACTAGAAATTGAAAACCAAGAGGTGTCCACAATGAGTTTAGGTTGAGATTATTCTTAAGAGTGGAACATCATCCATCATGTTTTATGTCTTTGAACAATGATGTAAATGGACCGAAAATCATCCTAGAGCATTGCAAAACCAAGTTACATGATTAGTCCAAGTTAATAAAATGGTGAAAATGATAAATAAAAAAGAACTTACTAAGGTTAGTTGAAATAAACTAATTAAAGGAACTAAATTTGATTGTAAGTAACATTTTAATTATATAAACTAAAGTAAGATTATTATAACAAAAATAATAATGAAAGAAAAAAACAAAAAAACTAATAGAACCTAAAATCTAAATGTAAGGTATTAGAAATAAATGAAATAAAATTCTAAGTGAGAAAGCTATAAAACCTAAACCTAAATCTCACCTAAGTTTACTATTCCCAAAAAGCTAAGTTTGAACTATAGATTAAAAAAATTACACATATAAACTGAATATAATCATTGAAAAAGTAGCCTAAACCTATGTTTTGTGAAATATATGCATGTGAGGTCTTTTGGTGGGTGTTTGGATGGCTCGATGAAGGAGCTCGATGTGGCTCTATGTAAGGGTGGAAAGGTAGTGAAAATGGGAAGGTACGCGTCAATAGGATTAAAGATATGGATGGGAAGAGTGCTCATGAGGAGGAGCTTGGTAGGGTCATGGTGACTCGACATAGGGGTTCTTCACGAGACATGGATAGACAGGGGAGGCTATGTGTGTAGCTAGGGGTCCGAGATCAAAGGGGGAAGTCGAGCGGTAGGAGATCTATCATGGGGAATGTTTGGGGAGAGGTGAGTCATTAGGGATGAGGTGGTACGGACTAGCTCGGCAAGCTATAATCATGGGTAGGATAGAGTAGGGGGTGTGGAGAGGTGGGGGTCATGTCAGTGCGAATCGGCTAGGTTTGTAAGATCGGCTCGGGTAGGGGTAGTTAAGGATAGGGGTGAGGGATTAGGTTAGTTCACCCAAGATAACAGAGATATCTAACTTAGAGAATGGGTAGGTTAGGGAGGGAGTTAGGGTTTTTAGTATATATATTTTTAATTTTTTTCATAAATATGAATTTATGTTGATTTTCAGAAATCTAATGTTTTGTTTGTACTACTATTTTCTGCTAATAAAATATAATTTTGGATTTTTTTTGTGTGCAAGTGGATTACAATAGCTAGTAAAATGGAATAAAACCCACAAAATGGATTAAAACCTACAAACGACTACCAACAAGCAAATTTTTACACTCAAAATAAATAAGTAGAAAAGTAGAAATATAATAAATATGTTTTTTTTTTTGTTCTTTTGTGATATAGAAATTTTATGGTGCACAGGAAAACAACTCTTTCTTCTAAACATACAAAACAACACAAAGCAACACAAAACAAATTAGAAAACATCCATGAAAGGGAATTGGAAACAAAATGAAAGAAAATGGGGATGTGAGTCCCAATCGAGTGCAAAATGTAAGCGAGATAAAAACTACGGTAATGGAAGATCAACATTTAAGTGTGCAAAATTTTCTATAACCATTCAAAGGAAACCTCGATAAGGTTGTAGAAACTTCATTTGTGTAACCTTGTAAATGGATGTTTTTTCTCCTAAATGGTCTCCAAACATGGGATGCATTGCTATGAGCAGCTGGCTTAAATATTTTCTCAATGAAAATTGGCAGATTATACTTTCCAATAATTCAAGAGGGTTTGAGATATGACAACCCCGCATTTACAAAGGTAGATGCGGTTGGAATTTGGTTGAACATTTTTAATATACATGCTTAAAATAACATTTGATGAGGTTATAGCGAGATCCGGGGCATTTATGGTAGTAAATGAATTAATTGCAAATGTCGCATCTTGAAAGGTGGTTGTACATACAATTCAATTGTCTCCACCTTTATAGGATTCTTGAAGCGTAGTTGAGTGAAATGGTGTAGTGGAGTCTATGTGGAGTCTAAGTGGAGGTAATGTCAAGTCCAAATTTTTTGTTGAACGTTCAAAATTGATTAATTAATAATTGATAATTAACTTGAGCAAAAGGGAGAAAAAGGGTAATTGATCAAAAGGACACAATGTGTATGAATTAATCGATTTAATCAATTAATAAAAAAGGGGGAATTATAGGGTGTATTTGGATAACATCGGGAACAAATGATTGATTTTGGGTTGTCTATAGTCAACTCTAAGAATATATGCAGCAATGGACTCATCATTATTCATCTTAAGACTCTTAAACTACTTTCTTAAAGTTTGAAGCTTAGAATTTTTACCTTTGAGTCACCTTGATAAAACACTTGAATTTTTCCCATTCCTCTTTTGTTGACTTTTAGTGCATTAGCTTTCCCATCTTAGATTCACTAAGACAACATATTATTGCACTAAATTCCTTTGACTTAGACCTACATGGCTTCTATTCTACGACAATAGTTGGCATAGTGGCGGGAGGAGTATAGCCATTGTCTACAACTTCCAAAACATCAAACTCTAGAGACATAACATGATTCTTCATCCTCAAGATAAAAAATAATAATTCCCACCATCAAACAAAGGTTCCTTGCTACTTTAGAACCCACTTTGCTAACTCTCCATTTTTGTGCTTCAAATATATCCTTTCAAGTGATCAAACTTCTTAAAAATTACCTTCTCTAATACCAATTTTTGGAAGAGATATAGACTTGGTGGTGAAGTATTCCTTAAAAATTAAACCATATTTCATATCACTTATTGAAATCACAAAACCACTTATTCAACCTTTAATGTTTACATAATATGAAATACCATACATGCAATGACCCATGAACAAGATAATAAACACAATGACATAAGATATAAGTGGGAAAACATCATGGGGAATAAACCCCAATGAAACAAAATATTTATAATTATAGGTTTCAAATTTAGTGAGGCATCAACCCCACAAAGGGGCACCAACCCCTAGTTTAGTAGAGCTACAACCCTACAAGGACCAACAACCTCTAGTTCTATGAAGCACCAAATCCACAAGGAGGATACAAAACCCCAATATGGTCAAGAAAAAAAATCAATTACCTTGACATGAATATGTCTAATGTATGTTTCATCACAACCGATGGAGATTACACATTCATCTCACACTTCTTGTTCTAACCCTAGGCCTTCAAACTTGAAAATTCTACACTTTCTTCAGTTATCAAGGTTCAAACCTTTACACACACAATTTTTTTCATTATTCAACATGTCACACACTTTATCGAGATCTCAAAAAATTTATTTTAACCTACAAAATTCTACCACCTAGGTCACACTTTTTGCACACACTTTACTTGAATTTGGCAACCAAAACATCACTTTTATAGGATATTCTAGATTCAAATTCGAAATTATTCATTTTCCCTCCTTTATCTCAACCCATAAAATTAAAATAAACTTGTCACAAAAGTCACATATTACCCATATAGGCCGGCCATGCCTAGAACCATCCATCATGCACCAAAAATCCTCAAAACCCCATCACTAAGATGACAAAAATCCTCTAGCACAAATTTTTTTTTTTTTTTAAATCTCGAAAAATCACAACACGTGTAATTTTACATTTAAACATCATCCAAGGTCTAAATTTACTTTAACCAATCAAATTATTTCATTTAATGGGCCCACTAGCTCATTACCTTCTCAAAACAAAAGAGTTTCTAACAACCTAATTTTACTTTTGGGCTTCAATACCCCTCAAGATGAACTCAACCGTGGTATGTGATGAATATATGGAATTTCCATAAAATTTATAACACTTATAAACAAGTTGTACATAATTAAACATCCTTTGGTTAATACCACAACAACATTTGTATTCATCAAATAAAGTTGGACAAAAAGTAGTTTTGTAAACACAACTAGTTTACACCCTTTCTAACACTTTCAATGCCTCAAATTGGATTAAATAAATTCAAAATTTATCCCTCTTCACTTTCCAGGTTATATAAAACATCACCCAATCCATTTAATGCACTAACCAACTCAATATTTTAGAGAAAACAGTCTTTTCCTTAAAATCTAGAAATATTCTTGCTCACAAACTGACCTTGAAACCACATCAAATAAACTCATAATGAAAAAAAAAAATTATATAATTGGAAATATATCTGAATCCTCTTTATATAAAATATTTCAAATACCACCAGGTTCAAGTGGAAGGCCTTCAACTAAGCTAATCTCTTTAAACTACGAACAGACCCAAAGCTCGCCCTTTGGCGGTCAAAATAAATGAAGCATACTTGTCCATTCATCTACATCACCATGACAAATAATTATCATGGAAATCAATAGAAACTCAAATAATAACTATAATTATCGTTTATTTTACAACTCCTCTAGAAAACCTTGTCTCAAACTGAAATTCTTCATAAACTTTCCTATTTGAATGGGTTCCACTCATCACCACAAACACTACCATACATTTATATAAACTAGAGGAATAGTATACTTGATTAAATCATCATCAATGCACTATCAATATATTCGGCAACTTATTAATTTCTCTCCTACCACTTTTTAGCTAGGGTTTCAAACACATAAAAATTTGTTTACCTTCTTAACATTCATTCATAAAAATGTGAGGAGGAAATGAGATAATTATTTACTTAAAACCTTATATAATCAATTATTAAACATCCCTAAAATACATAAGGTCCCATGCAAAACACATAATTCAGGGTGAGCATCGAAGACCTGGTTCGAAATGTTGGAATTTACCTTCTTCTTGACCTTGTTTCACTAAAACGTACATAACTTGAAAAAATATCATCATCGAAACCTAAATTTGTTCCCATGGTAGAATGGCGCATCCTAATATCATATCAAATCATCACCATATTACAAATATCTCTCAATATTTCCATCATATCACAATTTCATATCTATCCCTTAGGATTTCGCATTGTCTAGGTCGGGGTAAATTGAAACAACCAAATAACTTATCATAGAAACTATGAAAAATATCCTAACATACCTTTTACATCATTAAACAAATTCATAGCTACATCCATGAGATCATATAGCTCCACAACTCATCCTCATGCCTTCTAGTAGCTATCCTTGGTCCAAATGAGCACATGAAACTTGGTCAACCACCTATATATGCACCATGAAACTCATTTGAGTTGCCAAGATCTCAAAAAAATATCTCCATTATACAAGGATGCTTATCAAGTCACAAATAATATAATATCACAATGCACTATCACCTAGGATAGCTAGGTCACCTGAATAGGCTTGCAAGAACAAACAATTCTCATTGAATCAACATATGAAACCAAGAACATACCTGAATATTCTTTTCATCCTCACTTTGAACATCATATGACTCCACTCCATCACCCACGTTTTCATTAATGAGGTTTTGCATCATTTAAAACACCTAAAGCACAACATGCTAGAATTTGTTTCCTCAAATGCGAGCTTGACCTAGTTAAATAGATGGTAATGCTTAGAATTTTACAACTCAAGATCCCTAGCAAAGTCGATGATAATAAATGTTAATCTGCTACTTAGAAAAATTATTATACACTCAATGGTAACAAATTTTTTGGATATCAATAGACTATAGCGGAGAAAACCAAAAGATGGAGTTTAACAAAAAGTGATCATCATTAAATTATTAAAATGAACTCATATGAAAATATACAATCAATTCAACAAAATAAAAATAGGTATTTATAATATTAATTAATTATGTGGACTAAAATCTCTATGGAAATATTTTAATATCTTTTTCTTTCAGATTTTTCCCCAATTATTAAAAAGAGTAATTCAACATTTTAACAATTTTTGTAATAATTACTTTGAAAAATATAATTTCATTCAATATATAAAAATTAAAAATATAATCATAGGAATTTGTAAAACAAAATCCATTATTATTGAGATATTTTATGAAATGCGTTTTGGAATTTAAGAATCACTAGAAAGATATCGAAATGGAAGGTTTGACCATAACACCCTAAGGAAATATGTGAAAACTATATTTAGGGCATGTAATATATGAAAACCATGTTCGATCTTAACATAAAATGTAGAAATTAACACCTTAGAAAAGTATGGTTTGGAATAAGGTTTATAATACGATCCACAAGTCAATATCACAAAATATTTATACCCTAAATCATTATATGTTATTGAAATGCAATTTTATAAAAATGAACTCATTGTTTGTACCAAATAGACTATTAGAATCAATTCACTTCAAACATTAAGCTTTCACAATAAGAATTTTTTTTTACACTTGTAAAGATTAATTAATTATAACTAGCTAGTAAAATAAAAAATAGGAGAGAAACATTACTTGTAATGGGTAAAATAGGGGTATCCGAATTTGTAGAATGGTGAATTATGGATACTAGAGACTAGAAATGACTTTTTCTGATTTTGTAATTAGAAATTAAGTAGAGGAAGGGTCATACAAATAAAATATGGACTAGGATTCATATGTATAGTCCTTTCTTAGATTTTTATCGTATTTGATCCTCTCATAAGAAACATTATATGTGTTATGTTTGTCTTGAATTGATATTCATTTTTTTCATTTTTCTTGCAAAACCTTATGATGGCTAGAAATCACCTTCAACAAATTAGAAAATTTAGAAACATGAAGAAACATTAATAATATCATTAATAAAAAAATGATAAACCATATGTTTGATGTTGAATTGAATATCATTTTATGTTAAACTCCCAACTACTTAACCAATCCAATTGGTGAGTTAGGTTCCCTCATTTCCATATCAATCCTCATGTAGGTTTCCGAGGCTCTTTTATAGATGACCCCCTAAGAAAAGTAGGGTTTTGGATAAGGTTCAAAATATAGTCACAATTCAAAATCAATAAATATTTATACCCTAATTAATTATATGATATGGAAACACAAATTAATTGAAAGGATACAATGGTTTTTTTCAAGTAGACTTTTTTACAACTTAACTTACTACATTAACCTTTCATAATATGTATAATTATTTTTATGCTTTTAATGATTGATATATGATAAGTAATTACTCAAATACGAAGAGGAGTGAAAAATTATTAGAATGGGACAAATAGAGGGTATCCAAATTTTTAGGATGGTGAGTTATATAACACTTGAAATGTATTTTTGGTTATTTTTAATTATAAAATAAGTAGGGGAAGGACCATACAACTACACTCTAGAATAGGAGGCATATGTACAATCTATATTTAAGTTTATATGGTCTTTGATCCTATGATATTGTATATATAAAACTTTATTTGTTCTTTTCATATCTTTAAATGATGTCTCTGTTTTATGTTATTTTTTCATGGATAACTTTATGTTGACTATAAATCACCATGAACAAATTGGAAAATATATAAACATGTAGAATGATTAATAAGAGCATTAATAAACTGAAACAATAAAATTCATGTGTGAGTTTAGTTCAATACCATTTTTTGTTAAATTTGTAACTACTAAACTATTCCAAATGGTCTACAAGGTTCGCTTGTTTCAAAGTTAATCCTCACATAATTATCCTAGGTTCTTGTGCAAGTGTGAACAACGAGAAAATCCCCTTGGGGTAAAATCATATCATTTGACATAAAATAATGGGCTCATATTATATTAGAGGATTACCTTGTATGGTAATAGTTTAATATGGTATGCCTCAACTTTGTGACCTAATCCTTTTTCTTGAAAAAGTATTCAAAAATTCTTAAAATGACTTTTTTCTTAATAAGACGAGACCGTAAGAAATATTAATGTTTAGAAACGGAGGAAGCGAGACTCCTAAATTGAGTGGATTAATCTAGTCATATATTAGGGACTTATCTAATTGAGTGGAACTTACTTAGATATATTTAGGGACCCTTTTAATTATTTTGCAATGATATTTTTAATAAAAACTTGTAAGAGTTCCTTGTGAATTATATAGTGACACAAAATTTCTTTTATGTACTTTCTTAGGTGAATGATTATAAGAACGTTTACCCTAGGAAGTTGAAAAAAAGAACGTATAAATTTCAGAACTACCCTACATGTAACACCATATAGGTCATCCTATACTAGAATCCAAATTCTAGTTTATTTCTACATTCATAGATAGAGAGAAGAGAAGTTAAAAAATTAGTTGTGACATGAACCACAAAAGGGTTTTTACTTATTTCATCATATCATATTCCCATAATTGATGAAAAATTATAGTATAGAGATATGAAAATCATTGATGATTTAGAGAGGTTAACTTATTGAATTCCAAATGTCATCACTTTCATTAACTAGGAAACATAGTGTTTTAAAATCATATATATGTGTAAAAACCTTCATATTATAATTAGAACACAAAAAGGAGAAAACATGTGTTTGTGGTAAGGTTGGAATACCCTTTAGGGATATATTCCCATATGTTTAACCAATCCTGTGTTACACTACATGTCCTAATTCGGGATAAATCCTTATGTACTTCTCCTATGTGATTTTACAAGTGTGAAAAACCAAACATTCCCCAAAATCACTCCTTTCTCTCATGAAATGAGAATAATGGACCAATCATATAATGTATAATTTACCCAATGGATTAATTATGTTACATTGTGTGCTTGATAAATGTGATCTAGTGCATTATTCTTTGAAATCATGGATTAATTCTTGGAGTGACTTTTCTCTTCATAAGACATGGCTCTATGAGCTTTGAAATCTTAAAATTCTAGGAAGCTATAATATTTGATGAATATGAGAGCTTAATATGTTTAGTAGGAATCTATATAATTGATGTGCAACGTATTTTTGAAGGTTTTGGGACCATATGCGTTATTTTTGAATTATATTTATAATAGGATCTTTAAGAGAGCCAAGATATTTATAAAGAGATACCGAATTTCTAATATCATCGTCCTCAAGTTAATATTGTAATGAGGTTGACCCTCGGATGGTGAAATAACCCAAAAAAGATATTCAAATTAAAAACGTAGTCATAGAACTTAAAGATTCAATACAATATAATTCGTCCAAGACCAAACCCCACATCCTATCATGTTTATACAATCTTTGACTCGAAAGATAAAAATTAAAAATTATATTTTAAGATGAAGTAAAAAGGTTTTTACTACCTAAATTATATAATATATCCTAAATTGGTGATATAAAATAGTGTGGAGATAAGGATTTAATGGAAGAGATAGAGATATAAAACAAATTGATTCCAAATATGAAAATTTATTTTATCGCGGGAGGATAGTCAAAATTTTCATTACAAAAGGACAAGCTTAAAAATTTGAAGTGTCTACACATGATTACTTCATTCATTTTTTTACTTCACTACTCTAATACATATATAGAAATAAGGTTTATAGCCATTGGTATATTTATTCTTTGTATTACTCAACATTTGTATATTCATTCTCGCCTATAAAACACATGGTGGAAGAATTGGTCATTTATATATATTTTATCTTCTTCTATATTAAATGTTTTCGGATAAATCATTATGCAATGGTATGGCCCATGGGCTTGGGTGATATTGAAATGGTTATTTTTTTGAGAAGATATTCTTCTTTTCCTATATTTGAATTTTTTATATATAACATGGTGGCTAAATACTTCAAATATTACACTTCACTCTTAGTTGGATTCTTTACTAACTTTTTTCTTTGGTGTTTTGTCATGTGTAATCAACTATATCTCTACTCTAATTTCATCTTCAATAAAAATAATGGACTTATAAATTTGAATCATTTAGCATCTCAAAAACAAATAAACATATACAAAGTACAAGAATATTAGGTCCCTAAGAAAAATGAATATCTTTATTTATTCTATTTTTTTGTTATTTTGGTATGTATAATATTATTTTTTAAAGTTATAAGCATTATTTACATTTCAATAAAAGCTAAATATCTCATATATATATATATATATATATATATATTAAATCTACTCTATCTTGTAGGTTTCATAATGGAAAATGAAAAAACCATTCCAAAGGAGAACAACAATTAAGCAAAGACAAGTGTATGTATACAATCATGTATATTTTTCTTAAATATACAAGTTTATATTAAACACTTAATGGGAGAAAATTATATGCTACAATTTTGCAACTTATCCATTGGGAATTGTTGGTGAAAAATCATAATACCCACTGAATGGCCTCAGATTTGAGTGGGGCATTCGGTGTGATCTGCATAACATTGGACCATATCTCAAGCTGTGGGACTTACAGACTTGAGATGGCCCTCTGGAGAAAGTTGGTTTATTCTTCCTAAAATAATTGCCACAAGCTACTCTAGTGCAGGTAAACTATCTAATCCTAATCTAACCTTCCAAGGAGACAGGAGAGAGAGAAATACATAAAAACAGAGCCTACACTAAAGTGGTGATACACCAGAAAAGGAAGGTGTTGGTCACAATATCAGCTGCCTAAAGTGTGTTGGTACCCAAATTGATTCTCCCTCAGCAGTTGAGTAGCATCACAAGTCTGGCAGAGGCTTAGGGAAAGCAGAGCATGTAATGTATCATTTTATAGCCGGGGATGAAATGCAACTTGCTCTTTATCACTCGGATGTAGAGAAATGGGTAGCACCCATAAAAGGATTTGACATATCCTCACTACTTTATGGTTGTGCCTTTTAACCAGGGTGAGAGGACCCTTTTGTAGCCTATTGTTTATGGAGGAGATGGAGATGTCCTTCCTTGTGAAGTATTAAGAAGACCTTGAAGAAAATATGATCAATGCAACAAAACCTAACTCTCACGAGTTATCACTCTAGATAATGGAGATATTTTCTAGGCAAGGTTCAGGCCACTAAAGACAATGAAAAATTGATTTTTTCGCATGTTTTGTGTGTAAAATTATGCATTTGTATACATACATGGAAAACAGGGGTAGTATGGGTATGATTAATTGTTTTTGAATGAATTTTGGTGGGAGGTGAAGCAGGATAAAGTTGATTATACCAAATCTTTGAGAACTTTTACAAAAATGGAAATCTCGAACAACATAATGCTTTCAAAGTAGCTAGGGTGTTCCTTTAACTAGAATATGTGCTCCAATGGAGGCCCAGATCAGCACTTTTCACACAAACTTCAAGGATCCAAATGAAGAATCCAATTGGAAAACTTAACTGAACATTATCAATATTTGTTTCATCACATCTAAGATACCCAAAGGCTAACAAAAATCTTATGGTCATGCTAGGAGTCATGGTGATTTTAAATTTGTTTATTTCACTATCAAATGAAAGCTCTTCTGATAAATGAAATTAAAAATGCCACAAAACTATCACAAGGATAAGATCTTGTGTGATTCACACATATTTCAATGTAAGAATGCAACAGAACAAGAAAAACTACTTGCAGACATTCAGAATAAAGCAAACACAAATTTTGCCCAAGAATAACACAAATTAACTCAAGTTTGGTTAAATTTATCAGATAGGGAAAGTTTCTCAAACAATATTAGAGCTTGTCAATGGTTGTACACTTGTAACCACCTTGACATGATCAAATGTAACACAAAGGAGATAAACAGAAGCTTCTTTAGATAACTTCTCATAAAGACGGGCTCTATCAAGCCTTTTTCTTAGGAAATCAGCTTCTGACTCCTAATACTTCTATGTTCACAAACTCCCAACCATTTTCATGGAAAAATTATGCCTATTTATATCATTTTACAACAGGACCTATCCCCCAAAACCGACACCGAGTGCACCAGCTTATCGCCATGATCTCAATCACCATTTCCAAAATTATATCTATAAAATGTTGTCACGTGCTCAAGGGTAGATCTCTTTGAACATCTCCCGTATTCAACTCTGTCCTCTTGTAGACCACTTTTCCTTTTACTCGCCAACCACTTTCTCCCCTATTTTGTCCAATTGTGTTCTTTGTGTGCCAGGAAGAAGAAATGGAAGATCAAATCAAGCCCAAAGGTCAGATCTCACCTTAATGGTAGAAGATGTCCTCAAGTTTTTCTCACCAAACCTAGATATCAACAAGTCTTTCACGTGCCAAGGAAAGAAAAATCAGGCCGAATCTGACAGTTAAATTACATATTAATGGTGAGAGACATTTACAGACCTTCCCCACCAAACCGACCTCCGATTAATGTTCCTCTTTATTTGGCGTGTAGGAGACTCCAAGAAATGATAAAAAAACACAAGAATATGCATCCCCAGGAGCTCTGGAGTGAAAATGGTAGAAACATTAGATACATGCTATGTTGCCATTGATTTCTATTTTGAATTTGGATTGTCCACGTGGGAGATCCAATTTTAGAGCGGGCCTGTGGGTTCCTTTTTTCCTTTTACAACTTTTGGAAAAATGTAAATTTTTCACATTTTTCTCTCGCACTCTCCACCCTTGAGAAATGAGCCTGACACGTGTCCTAAGGTCGGCCCCAAAGGAACCACGGCCAAATTCTACCATTTCACCTCTTTTTTTGGAAAAGGAAAATTTTCCAAGTTTTCCCCACATCTCCGCCCTTGAAAAATGGGCCTGACACGTGTCCCAATGTAGGTCCCATCGAAACCACACTTCCCTTTTCACTTTTAACTCCATTTCCTTAAAAGGAAAATTTTCCTCCAAAGGTCTGCACCTCTGCCATTAACTGGAGTAAATTTTGACTTTTCTCTATCTGGACCATGGGTCATTTTGATGATTTTAGTCATTTGAATATCAAGGGAAAAAATTCCAAATTGCCCCCGATGGACCGCCTCCCCACCTTTTGACATTTTCAATGCCAAATTTGACCTTCTTCTTGTCGGGCTCGTAGGCCATTTTGAGATTTTAATCCTTTTGAGGACAAGAGGAAAAATTTCAAGTTTCCTCTAATGGTCCACTTTCTCACCCCTTTGACTTTTCAAACTACTACGTGTCACAATGGTGCATCTTGAGATGTTCCCAAAAGTTGTGACTCGGATGAGCGCAGAGCTTGCCATGTGTCATCATGCGGCGCAACTTCAAAACCGTAAGAATTTAAAAATGATTAGATGGGGGTGCACTTCCAATTTAGAATTTTACTCCATTTTTGAAAAGGGAAAAACATCCAACTTACCTCCGAAGGCCAAAGATCTCCACCATTATTCTTTGCCACTTGTCCTCCTACGGGGTCAAGGAAAGACTTTTCCTTGCCACTTAAAAATTACTTTAATCAATTCCTGCAGCAGGCGCTGAGCCAAGTGCTATGGCTTGTTCAAATTTTTGCCAAAGTAGCCAAAAGATAAAGTTGAGAAAAATAACCCACTATGCCCCATCCAATTAGAAGAAGCCATGTAAGCACCAAAAGAACCAATCAGATTTGAGCGAGCTACGGGACCAAATTTTCCTTTTTGCCAAAAAGAAAAAAAAGTGATAAGTTAAAATAGTTTCCCACCATCCCCGACCAGAGGAAGAATCCACGTGACCACCGAATGCTAAGGAATAAATTTGACAGAAAAAGACACCCATTAGACCGTCAAAAATATAGAAAATCACCATTCACGCCTAGAACCCGATTTTTCGCTAAGGATGAAAATTTTCTGAAACAAAAACAAGTGAATCATGATTCCGAGCATCTTTTTGACCATGGATTTGGATTTTCAAAGGCATAAAAATATAAATCAACCATTCTCGAGCTTCCATGGTCAAGAAAAAATAGGAAAAATGGCAGAGCCCGTGGATTTTTAAGAAATTAGGGCAAAAATAGGGAAAAGTAGGGAATTCTTCAAGGAGGAGATGAAAATTGATACTATAAACAATTCAAGCATTTCAAATGGAGGTAGAAGCTTTAGACGCCCACATCAAGAGATAACATGTTTCGAGACATGCGAGACAGAGAAAAATAATGGCAATGGGGTGAGACAAATCGAGCACCAACATCGGCTCTTACTTGGGGATGGGAACTCCCTGCGAGTTCCACAAGAACAAAGGTATACCCACCAAATAAAAGTTTTTCAAACTACCTAAATGGACACAAGACCACCAAATAAAAGTTAAATCCAGTGGACTTCCTAGTGTGATACTTCCTAGATGGTTGTCAATCCACTATTTAAAGAAAATTAATGTGAGAAATAAAGGAAATCCTACTATAGTTAAAATGATTTAGGTATCTCATTCATCTACAATAAGAAAATTCATTCACAACAGGCTAGGCTATGATTGAATCTGAAGGTCAAGGTCACTGTCAAGGTATTGGTATTGGTCAAGGTGAGATTCTGGGTGGTTTTGGGTATTTGGTGGAAGTTTAGGAGCTCTTGTTCTTGGTTTCTTGGTAAAAGACACAGAGACCAACGTCGGTCTGGTATGACCGGTATCGGTTTAGGCTAACCGGCGATGGTTGTGGGTAACCGCATCGGTATGGTCGGGGGTACAAGAAACTCAATAAAACTTGGTTGGGTGATAGATCTGAGGTTAGATGAAGATGGAAGGGAAATGGCAAGATTCATATGGATCTGAGGTATGCACATGAATGATTAAGGTCCAGGTATGGGAAATGTAAGGGTGTGGATAAAAATATGGTCAAGTTTTCATGGAGGTAAATGATGGGGGATGGAAATGAGAGCAAAAACTAATAACAGATGTAAAAGGATCTACCAAATGATAAATGGATAAGTGTTGGTTAACAAAACTTACTATTTGTATGAGCTTGATGCCTAGTTGGTAATGGTGGGTGATCAAATGGAATGAACTTGATGTAGTGTTGGCACTTCCCCGATGCTCCCGTGAAGGTAAATGGCTGTGTGATTGCTTCAGGTATTGGCTATGGATGCTCTGATGTGTATACTAATGTTGGTTCTACTTACATGCAGCTCTGGTTTCATCACTTGTTCTCAAAAGATGTGATTATCTCTCAAAAATGTGCCAACCTCAAATAAGGTTGTTTTTGGGGTTAAATGGTAACCGATGGTGGTTCCGGCTTAACCGGTGGTTAAGGGTAACCGATCGGTTAGGGTGGGATTTCCTAGGTTTACTAAACTAGGTAGATCCCCTTGATTTTCTGGGATCTCATTTCATTTACTCCCGGATTAGCATGGAAGCTTCCTTCTAACATGGGTGGGAATGTGGTTAGAGGGAATGTAGGCATTGATTTTTAGGGTTTGGGTAGGTCTTAGTTAGTTATGGCAACTTACTAAGAATAGGTCTTAGGGTGAGGTGGCTAGATGAGAGTGTAGGTGAGGTGGATATGTGGGCATTATCCCAATTAGGATATTTAAATAATAAATATGGTGAGGATAATGAATTAATTTAATTAAATTAATTAAATTAATATTATAGTGGGGTGAAGGGGGCCATGGCTAGGTGGATGTGTTCAAGGTATTTATTTATCGAGGGACCAAGGGGTGTGACCTAATTTTAGTGTCTACATTTTTTCCCTTTTTGTCATAGCTTGTATTGGTAAGTAAGTGACGCTAAAAAATAAGATGTGGTTGCCCCATGTGTGGGTGAAGGTGATCCCCCTCAAACCAGGAACTGATGAGGTAGAAAGGAAGAAAGCGGTGAGTGGTTTGATAAAAGGTGAATGTGATGAAGAGGAAGGTGGGTAATGGGGGAAAAAGGAAAAAGGTCCACTCGGGTAATCTAGGTAATGGGTCAGGGTCAAAGGTAGTAATAGTCAAACGCACACACACGTATAAACTACAACACAGTACCAAGTTGAAGAGTAGGAAAACTCTACATTGTCTAAGGTCGATAGGTTTATCCAAACAAGGTTGAGGTGATTCCGGTATCCAAGGTATAGGATATGGTCAGAAACATGACACAAGTTAGGTGTAGGAACATTTAGGTATGTTCCAGTACACCGAGGGTTGGGTCAGGATAAATGGTCATGAAAAGAGGCAAGGTAAGGTCATTAGGTCAATCAACATAGTAATAACAATAGTTGTCAAAGGTATAGCAAAACACATGAGGTCAAAGGTCACTAGCGATGTTCCAGTCCAAGATCTAGGTCACGACATGGGTAGGGCCGAGGTATGGGTAAAATAATGAGTCCCCAAATGAGGATGAGGTTAGGTAGTAAATGATGAGGTCAGAGGGTGAGGTGAATGGTCAGGGTAAGTGTTGGGTGAGGGAAAAAGAGTGATGGGTAGGGTAATAGGGTGAAATTGTGGGCAATGTGGAAGAGAGGGTGACCGATGCCGGTGAAGGGGGTAACCGAATGCGGTATAGGGTAACCAAACCATGAAGGTAGGGCAGGCACGTGACCGATGCCAAGAAGGTAAAACCAATGTGTCGTTAGGTCGGGGATGTTATAAAAAAAAAATCCACATTTTTTTTGAATCATTTGTCTTTTGTGCAAAAAAATAGGGAAAATGACACGAGAGAGAGAGAAAAGTTGGAAAGTGTCCGAGAGAGAATGGAAAGATGAGTTGGCAGCCAAACCATGTGGGGTGATTGGTAGTTGAGAGGTGGGTCCATGAGATTAGATTGGTTGATTTTATTGGTTGGAGGTGAGGTGATAGATTGGTGATGGCAGAGGCCGAGAGGGATCGGGCGGGCCACCGGTGTAAAGCAAGGCTGACATGCCACCACAATGATGATGATGATGATGAGGTAAGCATCAAACCCTTTCTGTGTTTTGTGAGATAGATTAGGTGAGAGGTCGGGTGGTGAAAAATTGGGTTTTTTTTTTTTTTTTTGGGGGAAATGAAATTTGAAATGTGGGAGGGTGAATTGGGTAGAATAGGAGCGGGGAGAGAGGTAAGTGGGTGAATAGGGGGTGGGATGGGGTTAAGGGGAAGTGTAGGTGAGAATGGGTGGGTAGAAGGGTCAGGAGAGGGAGTTTTTTTGAGAGGGGGGGTTTTGGGGTCACGGTTTTCACCGATGTGACCGATCATCGGTCATTATTAGGTTAGCCAATGTCGTAGGGTCAAACCGGTATCGGTCACAAAATAGGTGACCGATGCCGGTTTAGGGGTGACCGGTCGGTTAGAGATAACCGAACCGGTCGGGTTTTGGAGAAAAAGGGGCCAAAAGGGCCCTAGGTCGAGTGGGTGAGATAGGGAAGGGTAGAATAGGGTGTGTTGGTGAAAAACCTAGTGTAGGTGGGGGGTAAAAATGGGTATGGGGAAATGATAGTGGGTGAGGGTGGGGGGGGGAGAGAAAAAATGTGATAGGAAGGTAGGTTGGGAAGAAAGAAAGAGGTGAGACAATGGGTATAGGTGAGGTGTCGAGGGTGAGTGTGGGTATGATGAAGGTAGATTAATTTGATGTTTGTATTGATGCAGGGGAGAGATCAACATGATGAGAGATAGGGTGCCACCCCTGCTCTTGAGAGTGTGAGGCATGGCGACAGTGATAGTTGAGGAGTGGTGGCACATGGAGGAGGTGGGCCTGATTGGGGTCCGACACTATCGGCATGTAGTCCGGTAGCCGAAGTCTGATGGTCACTCTCATCGATAGATGGGATTCAATGACCAACACATTCCACCTACCGATGGGTGAGATGATAATCACCCTAGGAGGACGTGTTTAGGATCCTGTGGTTACCGATACTGGGGACATAGGTGTACTGATCTCTCTCTCCGAGGCCTCGAGGAGTTGATGCTGATGACAAGTGTTTGGGGAGGGACTGGAAGACATGACATTCCATAGTGCCACCTGAGTTAGTTACTGGGGATGTACCTAGCCCATCCAGAGGAGACGAGGCTAGTTGTTTTATTGATGGAGGTAGTGTGTTGTTTCACACTACCAGATGCAGAGGGTGGGAGGTTTCCCACTCCCGATGATGGGGGTACTACATGACATGGTGATGGATCGACCTACTTTTTCCTAGGTGCCAACATTCCTGGTGTAGTTATACAGAGAGTTGTGGGCATATGGGCATCTGCATGTTTAGCTTATGTTACACCTTTTTACTACACTGTTGGGCCTATGAGCACATAGTTTGTGTGTGCCCAATGGGTATGCCCCAAGTAGATGCATTTCCACCGAGATTGGTGTGGGTGGGGTATAAGCGATGGGTACCCATGATTGAGAGCATCGATCGACAGGCTACACATGATGTAGCATACTACAAGTGCATTTATTGAGGGATTGTCTCCAGAGTGGACATCATATGGAGACCATATGTGGGTTATCCCTCATACAGGCAGATGCATGATGAGCTGGATGGCCTTCAACTACTGAGATGGATAGAGGGGCACCATGTGGGGAGCACGAGATGATCCCAGTTGACAGGGTTAGATGGTAGTTTGGGCTACTACAGACATACCTCCACCCTTCCCACAGTACAGGAGAGATGACGTGGAGAGGCCATTACCTCTACCACAACCCGACAAAGTGCCCATAGGTAGGAGGAGCAGGTGGTAGACCGGTGATGATCGATGATGATGCTGAGTGATGATAGATATAGATAGAAGTGGTGGGTGGCTCATTTATGAGTAGTACCACCCAGGCCAGGGCAGCCAGATTTAGCCACTATCACGGTGCAGAGAGATGCCCTACAGGGGCAGGTGTGGTGCACCCCTGATTACCCAGTTGGGTATGGTGCAGGGACAGTTAGCTAGTTCAGAGGGTGGAGGTGGTGAGTTACATGCACAGTGGCTAGTCTTCAGCCCGATGGCCCAGGTGGGGGGATGGAGATGGAGATGGATGATGATGGTCGTGGGCCACCCCACAGCACAGTGATAGGGTTACAGGGTACAGGGCTAGCTTAGCCATGACACAATACATAGATCACCTTACAGGCCCAGATATAGCATAGGGCAGAGGGGCCGATGATGGGGCCACCACAGCACCGAGGATAGGTCCCAGTTCATAGGTAGGGGGGTGGGACAGGGTCCCACAGGATAGGTACAGGGTCAGAGGCCGATGGGGCCACCACAGATAGTACCTATATCTAGGTTACAGGAGGTGAGAGATGAGGCCCGTATTATCAGGACCAGCTGATGGTGGTAGGGATATAGATTTTCTATCATATGCCAAGTACAGGGCACAACAGGCCTCTAGCGAGAGGACCAGATCACGCACCCATAGCATGGAGAGCACAGGGGGCCATCGAGCCCCAAGACATGGTCAGGGTGAGGCCACCAGTTCACGAGGCCAGTTCTAGTTGATGTACCAACAGGGACCCAACCACCACCTATGATGGGTGGGGAGATGTTAGCAGTCACTAGATAGGGGCCGAGGAGGCAGAGGGGATAGGTGAGACAGATATGGAGGATGTCCACCATGATGATGTCTGATATATGGCCCTCGATTTTGATGTAGTTTTGATTTTTGATATATACCGCCTACGTGCCGAGAGAGATAGAGTTATATTTTTTTGATCATATACCGCCTTGTGTGTAAGATGGTGAGGATGTATATGAGAGTTTTGATTTTTGAGACTGTCAAAGATGATGAGGATATATATGAGAGTTTATACTGATATATATACACCTACTGCTAAAGATGATGAGAGATATATGAGACATTTGAGATGATTATGTATATGATATTGTATTTATATATGATGATGATTATGGGATTATGATGTTTGTGTTGATAACATTTTATTTTATGTATGATGGATTATGGTAGGTGTGTTAGCATGATGGATGAGTGTTTTAGGTGGATTAGTGTTTTGGAGGCATTAGAGTGGTTGAGGCATGGATGGTGAGGCATGGAGTCATAGGTCATGGGTTGGTTAGGCATGGTTGGTGCATGTCATGGTGGTCAGGTTGAGTGAGTTTAGTTTAGGCATGGTTGAGTTAGGTTTTGGTTTTAGGCATGGTGAGTTAGGTTTGGTTTAGGCATGGTGGTCAGGTTTTAGGTTTTAGGTTGTGGATTGAGTTAAATGTGGTTAGGTTGTAATTCATTAATATTTGCAATGAATGATGATATGGGTCATTTTAAGATGTTTTATAATACATGCATGATGATGGTAAAGAAATGGTAATCAAAATAAATGTATGTTTTGATGATGATAAAAATGTGAAGCAATTTGTTGTTTGTTTGGTTTAATTTCCAATTTTTGATATAAAAAGGAAACTAAGTAGGGTAGAATGTGATTTAGGAAAATGAAAGATGAATTGTTAGGGTAGAGAGTGGCCGAGCTAACCTCCAAGGGCCCCATGCCCTCGGAGTGCTACCTACATAGTCCCGATGAAAAGGGACCTCAAGCCGATGTAGTTCTCCCATAAGCTAGGGAAGAATATGAGGAGGTATGAGAATGAGATGGTAGGTTTTAGGCATGATTTGAGTTTTGTCTATAGGTATGGGTGAGTTGTGGGAAAATTGGTATAGGTGATTTCATTGTGGTAGAAAGAAGAAGATTACCCCAAAGGTAAGCGTCGAGGACCAAGTCCTGTATAAGGTAATCAATACGTAATAAAGAAGGTTAAAAGATAAGAGGGGGCAAGAAAGCCACCTGATTGGTTAGGATCATACCGAGTAGGTCATACCTTGGAGGAGGTGATGAACGTAAGACCCTAAAGACATTACATGATTGATTGTTCTAAGGGTGAAAAGTAGTCACATGATCACCAAATGTCATGGTTTCCAAGAGGTCCCTTGAGGCGGTAGGAAATGGGAGTGCGAATGGTGAGAGGGGTGAAAGGTGGTTAATTTTTATATGGTATGAGGTAGCATGCTCTTTGGGCAAGAGATCCAAGGTCACAATGGGCAAGTCCATGACTAAAAGGCTTTCTGTGTTGACTGATATTTGAGATAGACTGATCGATGTGGGAAGTCTATATGGGATGAGGAAATTAACTCCTTGAGGTCTTCGTGAAGTGATCGATGCGGGAAGCTTCAGATTCTCTCTCTTTTTTTTTTTTTTTTAAAGAGCTTTACATAGTGTCCTTCGAGGGAGCAGTCTATTTATAGCAGTGATTGTAGAGAGAAAGATGTCCTTTTGAGGGAGTCATCTTTTTATTGGAAGTTTGACTCAAGGAGTTGGATCCCATGTGAGGGCTTTGAAGTCATGGACAAGACCAAGGTGAAGAATAGGATTCTTGTTCAGAAAGTAGGGTGAAATGACCATGGGATCTCATCTAAAGGTAGATGAAAAGTATCCATGAGAATCATGCTATGTGCAAGCACCATGGTACACATATTCAAGAGAAGATAACAAGTGACGGGTACACACATGATTCTTATTTAATCATTGGTGATGGCGTAGAAGTGGATAGCACTCAAGGGATGAGCATGGAAAGAGGAAAAAGGTGAGGTAGGACTAAAAGTCAATAGTAGAATGGTCAAAGATGCAAGGCATTAAGGGGCTCAGGTTCGGGTTTACCATCGAGTGAAGATAAATGATAAGCACCTGATCCATAAGTATGGGTCACGATGTATGGTCCAAGCCAATTAGGAGAAAATTTTCCCCATTTACTTTTTTCTTCTTTAGTTACATGTTGATTTTCTTTCAGAACAAGATCACCAACATGAAAGGTTCATTCATGGACACGTTTATCATAGGCACGTTTGATACATTTTTGGTAAACTTGAAGATGATCAAGAGCATTAAGATGACATTCATCTAATAACTCAAGTTGTGCTAAATGGTCCTATGAAAGTCATCATCATTGAGCATGTCATGAAGAGAAATGTGGAGTGAGGGGATCTAGACTTCGAGAGGTAGAACAACCTCTGTACCATAGACCAGAGAAAAAGGTGTAGCAGGTAAAGTGGAAGTGTGAATACTAGTGCAGTATGCCCATAGGGAAAAAGGAATGTGCGTATGCTAGTCCTTCCCAATATCATAACCACTTTCATGAGAATTTTGTTCAAGGTTTTGTTAGTGGATTCAGCTTGGCCATTGGTTTGTGGGTAATAAGGTGATGAGAAACTTAGCTGAATGCCAAAGGCATCACAAAGTTTTTTGCAATGTTTTATTTTTGAATTGTTTTCCATTATCAATGATGAGGCGATGAGGAACACCAAAGTGAAAAATGATGTGATGATTGATGAACTCACATATTTTCTCAGCTTTTGTGGAGATGAGTGGTATGGCTTCAACCCATTTTGTGTAGTATTCGGTAGCGGTGATGATCCATTGATGTCATTGGGAAGAATGGGGATTGATCTCTCCGACAAGATCCAAACCCCATTGAGAAAAGGGCCAAAGGTCACGGGTGACCTGTAAGGCATGACTGGGTGTATGATGAAGGTTGGCATGTTGTTGGAATTTTACACAACACTTGACATAGTCACAACAATCATGGTTAAGGGTCACCAAGAATAGCCTAGGTGAAGAATACGCTTAGAACAACAAGGCCACTGAAGTGACCTCCACATATGCCATCATGAACTTCCTTAATGGTATAAGGAATTTCAGAACTCATGAGGCATCGTAAGAGAATACCATCAAAGCCATGCTTATAGAGGAGGCCCCCATGATGACGTAATGAGAGACCTTTTTAAGGAAGGCACATTGTTGTCCATTACGGGTGAGATCAGGAGGTAAGATGGAGAGAGAAAGATAGTCGAGTATTGTTTATACCAAAGGTCACTTGGTCCGGGGCAATGGTTCCAATGGAGTAAATGTCATGAGGTAAATAAGAGGGTGATTGGAGTCATTGTATGGTGACAAAGATTTTAGAATCGGTAGGTGAAGTGGGTATTTGAGAAGCCAAGCAGGCCATGGTATCTACAAATTTGTTGGTTGAACGTGGGATGGTTTGAAGGGCGTAACGTCAAAGGTGGTCAAAAGTATGTCTACATGATGTTTATACTTTTGAAGTATCTCATTACGACATTGGTATATACCATTGACTTGGTTTATGACCAATTGAGAATCACCAAAGATGTTGATTGATTTGACATCTAGGGCATAGGCAGCTTGAGACCTAATACGAGTGCTTCATATTCGGCAATATTGTTTGTACAATCAAAATCAGTTTGAAAGACAAAGGCATGGGTTCACCATCAAGGGAATGAGGATAACACCAGCCCCACCCCCACACTACACTTGGAACCATCAAAGAAGAGTGTCATTTGGTAAGCGGGTTCATCCAGGAAAGGGTAGCAATTGACTCATCTAGAAAGTCAAAATTAGAGGGTTGATCCCCAAAAATAGGTGCATCAGCCAATTGGTCAGTGATAGCTTGGCCCTTAATGGACTTTTGATGGATGAATTCAAGGTCGAGGTCAGCCAAAAGCATAAGCCAACATGTGGCATGCTGATTTTGATAAGGTTTGGCATACATGAAGTGTAAGGGGTCGGTGTTGGTCACAACATAGGTTTTGTGGTTGAGTAGGTAATGGCGGAGTTTTGTGGCAACAAAAACTAAGGCTAAGAAAAGTTTTTCAGGGATGGGTGTATCAGGTTTCATAGTCCAAAAGAGTATGGCTTATGTAATAAACCACCTACTCCCTGTGTTGTTCATCATGATGAGCGAGCATGGCCCCCAAAGAGTGATCGGTAGCTGAGATGTATAGGTAGAAAGGTTGATCATCTTTAGGTGGAATGAGTATGGGGGTTGAAGAAGGTATTGTTTTAAGGCCTCAAAATCTTTTTGTGGCAATCATCATCCCATTTAAAGGAGACATCCTTCTTGAGAAGGTGATGAAATGGTTGACACCGATCAGACAATTGTGAAATGAAATGGTGAATAGACTGCAACTTACCTTGCAGGCTACTGGAGTTTCCTAAGGTTAGTGGGTGGAGGCATTTCCAAGAATGGCCTTGACTTTAGCAGGGTCAACTTCTATACCACGTAGGGAAATGATAAATCCCAAGAGTTTTCCTGAGAGAGACCGTGAAGACACACTTCTTGGGCTGAAGGTGAACACAATATTTAATGAGGTGGTCAAAGATGGTTTTTAGGATGGTGAGGTGCTCGAGTGGCATTTAGATTTGGCAAGGAGATCATCCACGTAATCTTCCAATATACGATGCATGATGTCATGGAAGATATAAGTCATAGCCCACTGATATGTGGCACCAACATTTTTAAGGCCAAAAGGCATGACTCGATAGAAAGGTCCCCAAGGGGTGATGAATGTGGTTTTGTGTTGATCCTCTGGGGCAAGTAAGATTTGGTTATAACCCGAGAAGCCATCCATGAGTGATAGCATCTCGTGACCAGTGGTAAGGTCAACCAACTTGGTCAATACCGGTAGAGGAAAGTCATCTTTTGGGCAAGCTAGATTGAGGTCATGGAAATCCATGTGCAAATGTGGAGTCCCCCTGTCACCTTAGTGATAGGGACAATGTTAGAAATCCAACGAGGATAATCAATGGGTAATATGAAGGAAACGAAAAGAAGGCATGAAGTTCTTCTTTGACAAGAAGGGCAATGCGAGGGTGCATTTTCCTCAGCTTTTGTTTGATGGGCTTGGCATCGGAATGGTTATGATATTGTGGACCACTATGGTGGGGTCAATACTGGGCATGTCTACATAAGACCAAGTGAAAGCATGGTTATGGTTTTTGAGAAAAGAGGTGATGGCTTCCTGTTCATTCAAGAACATCTAAAGATTGACCGATCTTTAGGATGTGTGGGTCATCCTGAGTATGAATGTTGATCTCGATAGTCGATTCATTCAACATGGTTTGTGTCTCAGAGGGTAATGAATGATGAATATATGAGTCTTCTACACCAAGGTAGGTGAGTATAGATTCATCATCCTGACATTGAACGATGTTAATCAAGGTGTATCATCATCGATCATTTCAGGATACAGAAGGGAAGAGAGAGAGGGAGCCTCACCCTCACGTTGATAAGTCAGAGGCCCCAAGGAGATGGTGTTTATGAAAAAAAAAAGTTAGGAGGAATGGATTCTGGATCCATCGACTCCATCGAAAGGTGGTGGTGATGGTGGTGAAGAAGGTGGAGAAGGGCTGATGTCCTCGATGAGTTCAATGCGAGCCTTCTTGGTAGGTGGTTCAACAAAGCCGATACCACTACGGTCATTATGTTTGTGGGTAGTACATGGAATAATAATATGGTGGCCTTGCTCATAAAATCCAAAACCAAAACCCTTCCACACACATCGGTGTAGGAAGGTGTGGGAAAAATGGTGATTGGTGAGTGACTGGAAGTCAACGGAAAAATGGGTGGGTTTGTGATGGTGGTTCGGTGTGTAAGTGGTAGTATCAAGTCCCCCATAGGTGAGACTGGTACAAAGGTGGGGAGGACCATAAAGGAGGCATTCTCCTATATGGTGATCATAACGAGGGTGTTGGTGAAGACTTCCATACTCTTGTGGAGTAAGGAATGTGTTGACACTATATAGGTGATACTCCCCCAGAGTGAGGCATTGAAAAATGCCTTCCAAGGGATCGGTGGTTGGTATGTGGGTAGCTGGAATAGATGATGTGTCGAAGGTCAATGCGGAGGTGGAGCTAATGGATTGGGAGGCTGATGGTTCAGCCGTGGAGGTTGTGGCAGTAGTAGGAATGGAGGAGGCATGTGCGGTTGAGGTAGCGGTTATACTAGTAAGCGGAGGTGTAGGTGAAGTGGTAGTGGTCATGGAGGTAGATGCCTTAATGGGTATAAGCACATCATTGGGTCGGTAAAGCATGTTGCATGTTTTAAAAGGTGATGGATCAGCTGGAATAGTATAGGTGTGTCCTTCATGCTCAAACTTTACACAATGATGCAAAGTGGAAGGAACACAACCCATGACATGAATCCAGGGTCTTCCAAGCAACAAGTTATATTGAAATTCCCCTCCAAGACGTAAAATAACTCTAGAATAGTGGGGGGCCCACGCAAATGTGGAGGATGATAGTGCCTAGTGTAGAGGTGATAGCATCATTGAATGAATGCAACATGATAGGATGTTTATGCATGTAATTGTCAGGTATGCACATTTGAGTGAATGCATGGGATGAAATGATATTAATGCTAGTGCCCCCATCATCATTACACATCATACACATATATCATCATCGATGTGGACAAGATGAAGAGAGTCTGGGTCTGGGTCATCATTTTGGTGTGGTGCGATCTCTTCCTCTGAGAAGCTAAGGGAGGCTACTTGGTGAGTAGGTGGAGGTGTGGATAAAGGTGGTAATTTGGTGAGAGAGGCTACATGATGGGGTGTGATAATGGAGGCTACGGGTGTAGGGTCATTGGGTAAAACCTCAATAGATTGCAGGACCTCCATGAGAGCTTGACGATGGGATTCTGAGGTTTGGATGAGGTCATATAAGGACATTTTGAGGGGGATTGGTGTAGTTGTTTGAGCATCATGCGTGTGTGACCCCATTAGAAATAGGATATGTGGGGCCACGGATAGTGATTTTAGGTGTGGGTGTAGATGGTATGTTGGGTATAGGGATTGGTGGTGAGTCGGTTGCCTTTTCCTTTCCTTTGTCCTTCTGAGCATGGGTAGCAACGTGGATCATGTTGATCTGAGGTGGGGAGGTAGGTGAGGTAGGTGAGCCATGAAAGGTATAATGACACGAAGGGAAAAATCCCAATGGTGGGAAGGAACTTTGTGGGATGAGCTGGGCACATCGACATTTGGGTGGAGGTTTGGTGAGGTCATTGATGCAAACCATGTTAATTTCAAATCTCGGAGGTGGTTCTAGGAGCTGGGGGGGTAAAGGTCTGGGTCATTGAGTAGGTAGTGAGGGAAGAGTTGTGGGAATGGGTGTTGGTGAAATGGGGTCCTCATCAAGAAGGTCATCATCATCAAAGTTTTCTTCAGAGAGACACAACTAGATAAGAAGGTTTTTCAAAGCCTTATAGTTCTTCACATCATGTCCTAGCACACGATGGTAGGCACAAATTTTAGTGTCATCAAACCCTTTTGGCTTGGGTTTGAGAGGGTCATAAGGTCTGAGTGGCGGTAATGTGATGACAAAAGTCTCAAGGAGGTTGGTTAAGATTTTGGCATAGGACCCTACTAGTGGGTCACAATGGGAAGTGAAAGTGGGTTTGGGTGTAGGTGTGGCTGATTGTTGAGGAATGGTCTTTGCAGGAGGGGGAGTGGGTCGAGCTATGGTTTTGGGTGTTGGTGTGTCTTGGGTGTTGGTCATGTTTGTTTGGGTAGGGGTATGGTAGATGAACTGGCAGGAGAGTGTGTGGTTGTTTTGACTACCTTATTGAGGGTAGCAGATTTTTGTCTTTAGGTTGCACCTTCTTGGGTAAAGGTGATATGGGTGTACATGAGATCTAGAGGGAAAAGGTGGATGGGGGAAGAGGGTGAGTTACCCATGGGGATAATGGAGGTGCTATGAAGGTAGATGACAGATGGGGTCATGTGCAGGGGTGTGAGGGAAAGAGACTGAAGTGTAGTGGGTAGTGAAGAAGTGATCGATGGTATTAGAGGTATGGGTGGTAAAGATGTTGCAGGTGTGGGTGTAAGTCATGTCGGGTGCTTGGGTATGTTAGAGGTTTGCAAGGAAGGAATGGGCTGTTGTGTTTTTGGTTTACTAATGGGTGGAGGTTTCTTAACCGTGTTGGGAGGTTGAGGTCCTAAGATGGATGAAAAGGGTGAAGGTGATGAAGGTGTGATCGGTGAGGTCAGAGTATGAGTTCTATGGGCTTGGTTCTTCTGTTTGGGTGTCGAGAGTAGGTTTGGTGTTGACTTTGGAGGATGTAGCTAAATCTAGTTTGATAGGTGGATGAATAAGGTTAGTGGTTGGGGTGACCCCTAAGGTAGTAATAGGTTTAGTCGAGGAAGATGATGTAGGTGTGGGTTTGGATTTAGATGTATGTTGGGTTATGGGTAAGGGTGTGTGTTGAGCTATGATGGGTGTCATGGAAGAAGTTGTGATAGAGGTGGTTGTGTTTGGTTCAATTGGTCAAAAATATTTTGGGTAGATAGTGGAAGTGTCAGCAAGTGACATCTACATTTGTGTTGAGACAGAGAAGTAGAAGACACCCCCAAAGTAAGGCTCTATCCACATAATCTAAGTGATCAGCTAAGCATGAGAATGGCATGGCTCTAGTAGGTGAGGTTGATGAGGACCTAATGGAAATTCCCATAAAATTTGTCTTAGAGATGGGGAATTTGCTAGCTTTGGCTTCCATGGGTAAGAGAGCCAAAAGTAAGTCTCATAGGATCTTGGGTAGCTGATGGAGAATGATCACCTAGAGGAAAAGGTATCTCTACTAGGTCTTTGATAGGTGGAGGAGATGATGGGTGCTCCTCTATGGGGGGGAGATGATGGGTGCTCCTCTGATGGGTGGAGGAGATGATGGGTGCTCCTCTGTGGGTAGAGGAGATAAACAAGTATCCTCCATGGACTGAAGAGGTACTGCATGGGTGATGGCTCTCTAGGTGGAGAAGCCAAAGGTGAAATAGTCTTGATATTAATGGAAGGCTCCTCCACGGGTGATGAAGGAGGTGAAAGGTGTTCCTCTATGGGTGGAGGAATAGGTGAGGTGGGTTCAATGTAGGAGGACTTTGGGCTAGAATTTCCTCTATGGAAGGAATATGAGGTAATTGGGAAGCAATCAGGTGTATCACTTGAAAATAGCATGGACCTCATGGGGGTATGGCTATCATGAGTTGAGGTCTCTCCAGTTTGATCAAGAAGGGGCATGATTAGGAAAGGGTTTCTTGAAGATATGTAGGTTTTGATTGGCAGGTGCATTAGGATTATCCAAGGTTAACTCACCTTTCTCGAGCATTTCTTGGACAATGTTTTTGAAGGTGATGCAATTTCCATCACTATGACCCTTTACTCGATGGTAGTTACAAAAGTCATGCTCTTTATACCATGCGGTGTGGGGTGAGCAGGGTCAAAACCAATGTGTGGTTTCATGGGAGGAAGGGTGATGGCCCCAACTTTGATGAGCTTTCTAAGATAAGAAGAATAAGGTTCCCCAATTGGGGTATATTTCCATTTGTTCTTGTTCCCATATGAATTGAAAAGTCTGAATGGGTGAGAGATTAGATGAGGGGCTAGCCTGATTTGATGGATGAGCTGGGCCAGCTTTGAGTACCACTACATTAGTGGTCCCCTTGGCCTTTGAATAATTGTTCTGTGGTTTTGAAGAAGAAGAGGTATCATTCGACTTGAATGTCAAGTTCTTATTGCATAATTGGATTTTCTTCTCTTCAATAGCCCAATCTCTAGCTTTCATGCCATGGTGAATGCTTCATCAAGGTTCGGAAGGTTTGAACCTAGGGTCAATGAGATATGCCTAACACAAGCCCATGTGAAGAGTTTGATGAGTTCGGTTTGTGGTAGTTGGAATGTGAGTTGATTGATCAAGCTACGCCAATGAGCAACAAAATCTATGATAGATTCATCATCATACTTGACGCGTAGAGTATAGGTCAGTCATGGTAACCTTCTTAACGATATTAATAGAGAAGTGATCCAAGAAGGCTTGGGCTACCTAATTAAATGAGAATATAGAGTGTCTAGGTAACCCACTATACCAATCTAACGCGGGTCCAATCAGAGACATGGGAAAGGTCCTCAGAGCAAAGCATCATCATGGGTGATCAGATAACACCCATGTTTGAAAGACCACAAATGTTGTTGTGGGTCTTCTTTGCTATTGAAATGGT
Organism: Taxus wallichiana var. yunnanensis; assembly: GCA_018340775.1. Classification (NCBI taxonomy): domain Eukaryota; kingdom Viridiplantae; phylum Streptophyta; class Pinopsida; order Cupressales; family Taxaceae; genus Taxus; species Taxus wallichiana. The sequence goes on from CM031239.1 coordinate 901,620,100, forward strand.
TGAATTTAGGCATTTCCCAATGCATGGGATATGGATGGATAGGAATGGATGGATGTATAGGCTCATTACAAATCTCATCATAGGTGAGAGTGTTATGGGAGCTAAAACCGATGCCTCCAATGTCTACATCTTATTCCATCATTAACTTAATTAGGTCATTGGTAGGTTATGATGGATGGGTGACTCCTGTAGTAGCATAAGAGGGTTGGTGTTGGGCATATAACGGGGTGGCATTCCAATATATGGTGCTGTCATATAGGTAGATTGAGAAGAAGGTAGTGAAATAGGGGGTACGTACCCAGAGTGAATAATAGATGAAACAGAGGCTACTGATAGTACGTATATGGAGGTGGAAGGGTCATGGTGACCCTAGTGGCAATGGGGGCTAAAGATTGTGGAATAGAAAGGATGATGTTTTGAAAAGGGGTAGGGGTCACCGACACCGGGGTGGTTGTGTAGCTACGGGTATATGTGAGACAATAGGGTGGATGAGGTTGTGTTCTGGGTGGTTGGAAGGTATAGTGGATGTGGTGGGTGCAACAGATGGATGTAGAGGTATGGGTGCATATATGGGTATAGGGCCTAGCTACAAAATGACTGGGGGTAAGGTAGATGTGGGCAAGTGGAGAGCCAGATGGGGCTGATGCAGAGTGGGAACAAGAGTCGGGGGATAGATACGGGCATGTCATATATCAACTGACCCGAGGCATCTCGAGTGGATGAGTGGGAAAGGTAAAACTACAAGGCGACAGGATTTTGGTCAAGGAGTCGTGTGAACTCCTCGCTCTCTATGGCGATAGATAGAGATAGGTTGGGTATAGGATCCATGGGTGATAAAATAGAAGGTGGTGAAGGACTAGGGGGAGTGGTTGATGAATGGCATGGAATATGAGGGCATTTTTTGTCTTGCTTCAGTCACCATGTGAACAGTACTAATCAGGTAAGACTATTTTCTATAAATGACACATAAAATATAGTAGAGATAGGAGAAATAGGTGGTAGTAGGTGGATTAGGTAAAATGTCAGCTAGAAAATTTACACAAAGCTAACCGATGCCGCTAGGTTAAACCGACGCCACCACAGTAACCACCGCCATCACACATGTGGAAAGTGGACAGTTGGTCAAAAACAAGGTATAAGGCCAATAATTTTCCAAGTATGCAAAATGCTAATGGGACTTTACCAGGTCAATGGATATGATAAGAGTGACAGAGACTCTAAACAGTAAAGAAGGTGAATAGGTGTCCTTTTGGGTAGGTTAACCAAAAGAACAGTGAACCGACGCCGGTTGGGTAAAACCGATGATGGTCAGAGGGTAACCGATGATGGTCACTGGACCGACACCGGTTACTATGAAATTGAAACAACGATGAAGAAAATGTGGTTGTGAGTTAAAATTAATGTGGAATCAAACCTAAAATCCTAGAATGATGAGAATATGGTCCAGCACACTCAGATGAAGCTGGAATACACCAACTGTGATGAGGAGCATGCAAGGAGAAATAAGAAAAAATGAAGAGCATGACCTCTCACCTCAAAATGCAAGCCAAGTAGAAACACTAAGAAAAATATGATCCTAAGAGTGCCTTTTTCTATTATGTTTGTTTAGCTTATGCTATTTAAGGACTGACTCATGAACTATAGAATAGAGTTTTTTTGGTGAGGATGGCTTCCTACAAAGAAGGAGATCTACAAGGAGAGGTTTCAGTATGTTATGGTGGGGGCGGGGCGGGCCATTTTCTATGGGGTACTGATAGAGAGATAACCAGTGGGGTGCCCACTATGTCGTGATCGTGTGATCACCTACAACTTCTTCCAGGTGAGATGTTGTTTAAGAATGTGTATATTTTTTTTTTTGTGGTGTTTGGATAAGACTCAGAGAGAGAGAAAGAGAAAGAAAGTGCTTTCTATGATTCATTTGTCAACCATCAGCTAGGAATGACTTCCAACATATAGGTTGCCCTCAATTAATGTGAGCTAATGCAAAAAAGTAGAATGAAATGCAATGATTTTTAAACCCAAATCAAAATGTAGAATTCGATGCCACAAATAGATGAACAGGAGAAGGGATGCTCTTTCACTAATGTGATACTAATGAAAGGGAAGAAATGTTCATTTTAAGCACCAAAATATGATTGCTTTTAGACAATAGAAGAGAAGAAGATTCCAGGGAGAAAGTTTAATGTAAGAACTTTTTAGAAAAGAAACAAACATACAACATTTTCACCTAGAAATGAAAGAATGCAAAGAACCCCGAATGGGTCCCACCGGCATGCCAAAATGTTTCACCTGATTCTAGATCATTTCTTCAAATGTTGATGAAACAAATAAGGGTAATGGGTTAGGAGGAATACCTATTGAAATGTTGGTTGTAGGTTGTTACGCGTGTATGACTTCTAAATCCACAACTGATCGTGAGAGATTTCTTTTTTCTTGAGGAACTACCTGAAATGGAACACAAGACCACCAAATAAAAGTTAAACAATATATGTAGTGGACTACCTAGCATGTGCTAGATCCGGGAAGTGTGATACTTCCTAGATGGTCAATCCACTATTTAAAGAAAATTAATGTGAGAAATAAAGGAAATCCTACTTGTAGTTAAAATGATTTAGGTATCTCATTCATCTACAATAAGAAAATTCATTCACAACAGGCTAAGCTATGATTGAATCTGAAGGTCAAGGTCACTGTCAAGGTATTGTATTGGTCAGGGTGAGATTCTGGGTGGTTTTGGGTATTTGGTGGAAGTTTAGGAGCTCTGTTCTTGGTTTCTGGTAAAAGACACAGAGACCGACGTCGTCGTATGACCGGTATCGGTTTAGGCTAACCGCGAACATGGTTGTGGGTAACCGGCATCGGTATGGTCGGGGTACAAGAAAACTCAATAAAACTTGGTTAGGTGATAGATCTAGGTTAGATGAAGATGGAAGGGAAATGGCAAGATTCGTATGGATCTGAGGTATGCACAGAATGATTAAGGTCCAGTATGGGAAATGTAAGGGTGTGGATAAAAATATGGTCAAGTTTTCATGGAGGTAAATGATGGGGGAATGGAAATGAGAGAAAAAACTAATAACAGATGTAAAAGGATCTACCAAATGATAAATGGATAAGTGTTGGTTAACAAAACTTACTGTTTGTATGAGCTTGATGCCTAGTTGGTAATGGTGGGTGATCAAATGGAATGAACTTGATGTAGTGTTGGTGCTTCCCGATGCTCCCGTGAAGGCAGATGGTTGTGTGATTGCTTCAGTACTGGGCTATGGATGCTCTGATGTGTATACTAACGCTTGGTTTCTACTTGCATGTAGCTCTGGTTTCATCACTTGTTCTCAAAAGATGTGATTATCTCTCTGCCAACCTCAAAATAAGGTTGTTTTGGGATTAAATGGTAACCGATAGTGGTTCCAACCTTAACCGGTGGGTTAAGGGTAACCTTGGCGTTGGGGTTAGGTGAGATTTCCTAGGTTTACTAAACTAGGCAGATCCCCTTGATTTTCTGGGATCTCATTTCATTTTACCTCATGGATTAGCATGGAAGCTTCCTTCTAACATGGGCGGGAATGTGGTTAGAGGGAATGTAGGCATTGATTTTTAGGGTTTGGGTAGGTCTTAGTTAGTTATGGCAACTTACTAAGAATAGGTCTTAGGGTGAGGTGGCTAGATGAGGTGTCTAGGTGAGGTGGATATGTGGGCATTATCCCAATTAGGATATTTAAATAATAAATATGGTGAGGATAATGAATTAATTTAATTAAATAATTAAATTAATATTATAGTGGGGTGAAGGGGTTTTAGCAACAATCTTGGTTGGCATCCCAAACTGCGCAGATGATATGATTCAATGTAAAAATCCATGACAATTTGGTGTGTTGCTAGTTTGGTGGGGATTGCGTCCACCCACTTGGTGAAGTAATTTGTGGCTACAAGAATCCACTTATTGCTAGCACTTGAAGGGTCTGAAATCTCACCAATGAAATCCATTCCCCATTACTTGAATGGGGATTCAATTGATACTAGTTGTAAAGGAAGGGATCCTGAAGCTTTCAGTCTTCTAGAGAAGTGTTGGCAACTCTCACATCTTCTAACCAAAAGAGTTGTATCCTTGAAGAGGGTTGGCCACTAATAACCAGCCCTCAAGATCTTGTGTGTTGTGACCCTTCTAGCAAAATGCCCCCCACAAACTCCTCCATGGAGATCAGAAATTATCTTGGGGGCTTCATCTTTAGTAATGCACCTTAAGAGAACTCCCTCAGGGTTCTTCCAAGCTAACCCATAATCAGTAATGACATATTTTTGGGAAGCCAACTTAAGGGCTCTTTTCTGGTTCTTACTTAAATACTTAGGGTAGTTCAGATGTCTGAGATAAAAATTACATCTTTGTACCACTCAGAACTCATCAATTTTTCAAAAACATCTACCCTACCTTCTTCTACCTCATTTACCTCAATAGTTTGCAAGTTTCTCTCAACCATAAGCTTAGCCAAGCCCAAACCTCTCACCAGCTTCGTGGTTTGGATATCCATGTCATATTCTTGCAACTTGTTCACCCATCTGCATCTTTTGCTTGAGACTTCCATCTCTGATAAGATGTCTTTCACCATGGTGTGGGGAACATAAGCAACAATCTTAGAACTCAAAATGTAAGGCCTAAAAACCTTTTTTCTTTTACCAAGGAAAATTCTTGTTTCTCCATAATAGTGTATTTCAGCTCACCCTCTTGTAATGCCATGCGAAAAAGGCAATTGGCCTCTCGGCCCCTTCATCATATTTTTGTAATAGACGGATGCAATAGTGTTATCTCAAGAAAAAGAGAATATTTGAAAGGGATTCTTATAATGGAGCTACTTAGAATAGGTGCATGATTTAGTTCCTCATTAATCCCATTGAAAGCTCGAATGGCATCCTCCTTCCACGTGATGACACAGTCGTATTTTAACATGTAAGAGACTAGAAAGGTCAAATCAGCAAAGTTTGATATAAATATTCTCGATGAAGTTTATCTACCCAAAGAAGGACTGAATTCCTTTCTTGGTTCTTGGAATTGGAACCTTCTTGCTGATGGCCTCTACCCTTTCTAGATCAATCATTACCCCTTCTTGTGACACAATGTGACCAAGCAATTTTTCCTTCTACACTCCAAAATGGAACTTCTTTGGATTGAGTGAAATGCCATATTCTTTACATCTTATTAGCATCTTTTCCAAGTGCAAAAATGATCACTTCTCTTTCTAGAGAACACAGTTACATCATCTTGGTAGACAATAATAAAATCATTAATGTAACCAACAAAATCAACATCCATTACTCTTTGAAAATTTTCTCTAGCATTAAATCGTCGAGTCCAAAGGAATCCCACATATATATAGGTTCCCAAGGGGTGGTAAAGGCTATTTTAACCCTTTTTATTCCTTTACCACAACTTGGTTATAACCAAAGAAACCATCCGGGGGTAGAAAGTAGCTCGGAACCCGGTCACCAGTGTAACATGTTTTCCATGTTGGGAAAAGGATAATCATCTTTCATTGATGCTCTATTCGATTCCCAAAATCCACACACACTGATGTCACCATTCTTTTACAGAATGGTACTAGGTTTGCAACCCAAGAAGAATACATTGTGGGTTGAATAATCCCTCCATCCCTCAATTTCCTCGAGTTCCTCTTACATCTTAAGAGACACAAGCGGATTGATTGGCCTTTGCTTCTATCTGAATGGTTTTGCATTGGATTCAAAGGGGATATCATGTTGAAACAGATCCTCTTTGTATGCCTTCACTCATAATAATTCCAAGACATACAATATAGATACCTTTTCAATAATTATATGTAGGACTGCTTCTCCTCCTTACTTTTGAGATTCTTGCCTAACCAAATCTACCTTGGTTTCTCCTCTCGTGCCAAGGTCATTCTCCTTAATATCCCTTAAGGCTTCCATACATCTGTTAACAATGTGATCAACATTATTAAAATTGGACTCAAGAGAAACCAACCCTCTGGGAATGGTATTAGTCTTTAGTTGGATGATGCCTTTTCCAAACAAGGTTTCTTTACCTCTGCTACACACACCATTGGTTCCAAATCAATATTTTTATCAGCAAACTCCCCTTAATTCTAGAAATCTTCGACACGAGAGCATCATCATCGAAAATATGCTAATTCTTAATATTATCAGTACATATGGCCTTGTTAACACCTCAACATCATATTCACAATATGGGGACAACGTGCATAATTATCAAACCAGAACCTACAAATACAATTTTATCTGCTAAATCATTGAACTTCCTATCATGATGCACAATGTTGAATGAAACAAAAATCTCAATGAAATACCAAACCACATGCTTATATTGTTTCATTCACTTGATTCTTTGTGGCATACATTTTTCTGACTTGCTTTACAATTAATTTCAAATCTCCTTTGACAATGATGTCTTTAACATTGTATTTCTGAGAAATCCTCAGACCTAACAACAATGCCTCATATTCAGCAATGTTATTAGTGCATTCAAAGTTGAGTTTGAAAGAAAAGAAAAACTCTTCCTGACTTGGGGAGATTAGAACAACACCAGCACCATTTCTGAACTTGGAGCAAGCTCCATAAAACAATAAAGTCCAAGGAGATCCTTCCTACTCAAGATAGTTGCATTCTTCAATCTTGTGCTCCTTTCCATCAGCAAATCCTACGAAGTTATCAGCATCAACACTTGTGTACAATACTTCATAAGATGCATTGTTGGGATATTCAATAAGCTATAACATATTCTTTTCCCCATACAACTTGACAAGGCTGCCCTTAATTGGGATGGTGGCATAGGACATATCCATTTGAACACTCTCACAAACACTTGTAGCCCATTTTCTAGACAACAAGATACCCCACTTGGTTGGGAAGTCAATAATAACTACATCAATCTTCAAATTCCTTCTGGATAGGTAAAAATTGTACCACCGGACCCTTCACACATCGTACCACCGACGACACCTCCCTTGAATCCATAGCAAGTAAAATTCCCATATGCTATTGTTACCTTGATATCCATCTCATTCATGAATTCAAGAGGCATAACATTGCATGATTCCACCAGTCAAACATACAATTATGTAGCAATCTATCTTTAATGATCGTGAGTCATGAAGAATGGATCCACATTCAGTGAGAATCTACTAAGGATGTCCCCAAATAAACCTCGGGTGGTTCATGTAGCTCTTTTGATCTTTGGTGGTGCTTCTAGTTCTTAAATGGTGGTGGGGTCTCCACGATTTTTATGTTTCTACCTAGGAAGTCTTCTCCTCTTTCAATCCAAAATACTCCAATGCCCTCTTCTTGTGCTCAGGGATCCTAAGCAACTCAACAATTAGGATGTAGATATTGATCGACTCAAGACTTAGGCAATATAATAAGGGATAGACTTTGGAAAGGTGACACTAGAAGGAAGGTTAACAAGCTCATTAAATGGCATAGGATTTCGGCAGCTTGGGCATGAGGAGGGGTATGATTTTTGTTTGGGACAACAAAGCCCTTAAAATATGCATTTTCGTTAGGATCCTCCTTAGGAACATTTGAAAGTATTGGAGTTTTTGGCTTGGCCTGAGGCGTTGTCCCTTTGACAACCCTAATTCTTGTGTTGTGTTCCTTTTCTTGAGCCACAACAACATTCCTCAATAACTTCCTGTCCTCCTCGGATGGGATGCCTCCATCATACTTTTTAATCATTAGAGCCCTTAAATATTCATCATTGGGAAACTCAAAATCTTGTACAATATCTACTTCTAAAGTATGAGAGGGAGGAAGAATAAGTACCAGGTGGATGTAATCCCAAAAATTAGCAGTATTTCTTACATTTATTACCTCGGTTGAAGTTTCCCCTTGTTGTGAGCTTGTGCGAAACCCATCATGAAAACATCATCATCATTATCATCACTTACTACCTCCTCTTCCTACTTGATCTTCCTCACATGGAGCAAGGGGCATGAAACATCTATCACACTAATTAATGACATATGTCTCCTCCACAAAATCAACTCGACATCCAAGAAATCAGGTACCATTTTGTTTTCCCCGGCACGGGATTTCCTATTTCCAAATCCAACAAGTCTTTTACCTCTATCATTAGATCTTTGGTGATTTGTAAACCTGTCTTGGCACTATTGATTATGTTGACCTTATGAAATTTACCCAATCCCCTATTCTACACGTGCTAATTTGTATGTTATTTCATTGACATTTCCTGCCAAATTTTTCACAACTTCCTCCAAATCAGCAACCTTACTTGTTTAAGGCTTTTCCCGGTTAATTAGTTTTACACCCTCCATTTTTGGAGGCTTTCAAATTACCTTGATATTGTTCTCTATTTACGAGCAATGGTGAAGGCCTACCTCAAATTGGTAGGGTTTTTGTCCCTCAAATAGTGAACAACCTTTTTATCAAATGCATCGAATATTTGATCAAACATGATTCATCACATGGCCTTATCCTAACAAGAAATCTCCTCAAGGTTTTATTATACCTTGTGTGAAATCATGTACCAACTCATTATGATTCTTCTTGATGCTTTCAAATTCTGACGAGAAGAAATCTAGGGTTAGTTTTGTCACTATTTTGCAATCTAAATGCATTATTCATCTCACCCAGGAATCTATGGAATTATCTGGCAAATCATTTTACCAGTCCTCTAGCATCCTCCTCCAAAGTATGGATAAATAATTTGATATATACATCTTCATGTTCAATCTCAAAGTCTTCCATAATATTGATAAAAAGCTTTATATGATGATCAACAGCTTCTAGAGTTATTTCCTTAGAACTTTGGTAATCTATTTCTCACATCTGGGAACTGCATTTGGATAACCAACTATCCCCAAAATTTATGGGACAAAAGGTGTTCACAACAAAAGGGGTTCTAGGTGGGGATAGGGCCATGTTATTTTTAGGAGGTGACCCTAGAGAGGTGACAAATTGAAAAGGGGTAGAGGGTGCTAAAACACGGGAATATGACTTTCAAAATGGATATCCCCTAAATGCCTTGTTTCTCTGGAAATCCCTATCAACTTCTGAAAAGAAAGGTGCAAAATGAGAATAAAAATTTTCAAAATCAAATGAAGGCCCCTCTCTAGTTGGAGAATTTAATTCCACAAAGAGGCTACCTGATTCAGAAGCACTTGAATTACAGTCTTCAATAATAGGCCAATCACTTTCATCAATGGAGATCCCTCTTCTTGTCTTCTGATCTCCAACAACTCTCCAGGATTTTTTTCCTTGTGAGTTTGCTTTTCCTAGCTCTGGAAATAATGCCCTGACAGGATCCATAGCAAAGAAATATTTTCTTCCTTCCAAACTTTGCAAATATTAGCAAAAATATCACTTGTGACAGAGGTTAAAACAACTGGTACTCATCAAGAATCAAATCAATGCAGAGTCGATACTAAGGATTTCCACCTTAGTTGTGTAGATGCACTAAATATGATCTATCAAATGTATGTCAACACTAGAAACTAAAAATGGAAATATCATAATTTTCTTCACTCAGTTTATCAATGAAAGATGGTGCACTAGGAGTAGGAACTAAAAGAGTTACACATATATAAGAAGTTTTTACCGAGTGGTCGAATATTAACTACACCACAATGTCCCGAAAATGGTGCCAGTAAGGTGTTGGTACCCAAATTGATTCTCCCTTAGAAGTTGAGCAGCATCACAGGTCTAGCAGGAAGCTTAGAGGCAAGTAGAGCATGTAATGTGTCATTTTGTAGCTAGGGATGAAATGCAGCTTGCTCTTTGTCACTCAAATGTGGAGAAATGGGTAGCACCCTCAAGAGGATTTGACCTATCCTCACTACTTTATGGTTGTGCCTTTCAACCAGGGTGAGAGGACCCTTTTGTAGCCTATTGTTTATGGAGGAGATGGAGATGTCCTTCCTTGTGAAGTATTAAGAAGACCTTGAAGAAAATATGATCAATGCAACAAAACCTAACTCTCACGAGTTGTCACTCTAGATAATGGAGATATTTTCTAGGAAAGGTTCAAGCCACTAAAGACAATGAAAACCTAATTGTTTCTACATGTTTTGGTAGTAAAAATTATGCATTTGTACACATACATGGCAAACAGGGGTAATATGGGTATGATTAGTTATTTTTGAATGAATTTTGGTGGGAGGTGAAGTAGGATAAAGTTGATTATACCAAATCTTTGAGAACTTTTACAAAAATAGAAAGCTCGAACAATAGAATGCTTCTAAAGTAATTAGGGTGTTTCTTTTACCAGAATATGTGCTCCAATAGAAGCCCAGATTAGCACTTTTCAAACAAACTTCAAGGATCCAAAATGAAGGATTAGATTGGAAAACTTAATCGAACATTATCAATTTTTGTTTCATCATGCCTAAGATACCTTCAAAGGTTAAAAACAATCTTATGGTCATGCTAGGAGTCACAATGATTTTAAATTTGTTTATTTCACTATCAAATGAAATCTCTTCTGATAAATAAAATTGCAAATGCCACCAAACTATCACAAGGATAAGATCTTGTGTGATTCACATAGATTTCAATGTAAGAATGCAATAGGAAAAAAAAAAACTACTTATAGACATTCAGGAACAAAGAAAACAAAAATTTTACCCAAGAATAACACAAATTAACTCAAGATTGGTTAAATTTATCAGCAGGGGAAATTTTCTCAAATAATCTCAGAGATTTTCAATGGTTGTACACTTGTAACCACCTTGACATGATCAAATGTAACACAAAAGAGATAAACAGGGCTTCTCTACAGAGATAACTTCTTAGAAAGACAGGATCTATCAAGCATTTTCTTAGAATTCAACTTCGACGTCTAATACTTTTACGCTCACAAATTCCCAACCATTTTCACATAAAAATTATGTCTATTTATAATATTTTACGACAAGGCCTTTTCCCCCAAAACCAAAGACATTGAGTGCACCGGTGCTTGCAGGATCTTGATCGCGATTACGAAATTAGATCTGTAAAAGTTTTCAGGTGCTCGGGGTGCAAATCTCTTTGAACATCTCCTACATTCAAATCCATCCTCTAGTAGAAAAATTTTCCTTTTACTCACCAACCACTTCCGCCCCTATTCTGTCCAATCTAGTTATTTGTGTGCTCGACAAGAAGAAATGGAAGATCAAATTGAGCCCAAAGGTCATATGTCACCTTAATGGTAGAAGATGTACCCATGCTTTTATCACTAAACCCAAATATCAATTGGTCCTTCACGTGTCAAAGAAAGAAAAATCGGGCCGAATCGATAGATCAGATTGCATATTAATGGTGAGATATGTTAACAGACCTTCCCCACCAAACCAGGCCTCCAGATTAATGTTCCTCTTTATTTGGATTCTAGGAGACTCCAAGAAATGTTAAAAAACCAAAATAATATGTGTCCCAAGAGCTCTAGAGTGTAAAATGGAAAATAAGATACAGAGGCACAACTTTCATTGATTTCTATTTTGAATTTGGACCGTCCACGTGGGAGATCAAATTTTAGAGTGGGCTTGTGGGTTCTTTTTTCCTTTTATAACTTTTGGAAAAATGTAAATTTTCACATTTTCCTCCACACCTCTGCCCTTGAGAAATGAGCCTGACACATGTCCTAAGGTGGGCACCAAAGGAACCACTACCAAATTCTACCATTTCAACTCTTTTCTGCAAAAGGGAAAATTTTCCAAGTTTTCCTTGCAGCTCCACCCTTGAAAAATGGGCCTGACACATGTCCCAATGTGGGTGCCATCGGAACCACGCTTCCCTTTTAAATTTTAAATCCTTTTCCTTAAAAAGAAATTTTTTCCAATTTTCCTCCGAAGGTCCGCACCTCCGCCATTGACTGGAGAAAATTTTGACTTTTCTCTATCGGGCCCATGGGTCATTTTGATGATTTTATTAATTTGAATATCAATGGAAAAAAATCCAAATTTCCCCGATGGCCTACCTCCCCGCCTTTTGACATTTTCAATGCCAACTTTGACCTTCTTCTTATCGGGCTCGTGGGATATTTTGAGATTTTAATCCTTTTGAGGACAAGAGGAAAAAATTTCAAGTTGCCTCCGATGGTTTGCTTCCCCGCCCCTTTGAATTTTCAAACTACTACGTGTTAGAATGGTGAATCTTGAGATGTTCCCCAAAAGTTGAGACCTTGGATGAGCATGGGCTTACCATGTGTCATTACGGTGTAACTTCAAAAACCTTAAGGTTTCAAAATGATTTTATGGGGTGTGCTTCCACTTTAGAATTTTACTCCATTTTTCCAAAAGGAAAAAACATCCAACTTACCTCTAAAGGCCTGCATCTCCACCATTAGTCTTTTCCACGTTTCCTCCTGCGGGGTCAAGGCAAGAATTTTTCCCTGCCACTTAAAAAAATGCTTTAATTAAATCCTGGAGGGACCGCGGGGCGGGTTCAAAGTTTTTGCTAAAGTAGCAAACAAGATCAAGTTGATAAAAAAAACTCGTTGTGCTCCATCCAATTAGAATAAGCCATGTAATCACCAAAAGAGCTAATCACATTTGACCAAAGCTACGGGACCAAATTTGCCTTTTTGCCAAAAAATCAAAAAGCAATAAGTTAAAGAATTTTCCTACCATCCCCTAACCAACCAGAAGAAGCCACGTGACATTGAATGCTTTGAGGAATAACTTTGATAGGAAAAAGACACCCGTCAGACCGTCAAAAATACAAAAAATCACCATTCACACCCAGAACCCAATTTTTCACTAAGGATGAAATTTTTTTTGAAACAAAAACAAGTGAATCATGATTCCGAGCATCTTTTCAACCATGGATTTGGATTTTCAAAGGCATACAAATATAAATCAACCATTCTCGAGCTTCCATGGGAGGAAAAATAGGAAAAATGACAGAGCTCGTGGATTTTGAAGAAATTAGGGAAAAAAACAGGGAAAACTCGGAGACTTCTTCAAGGAGGGACATGACAATATATTTTGCGAACAATTCAAAGAATTTAAAATGGAGGTAGAATCTTTCAGAACACCCACATCGAGAGACAAGATCTTTCAGACATGCAGACAAAGGAAAATAATGGCAAATGGGGCGAGACAAATCTGAGCACCAACAAAGTTGAGAGAGGTCAGCAATAGAAAGGATGGACGAGATGCATCATAGACCAAAGATAGATTTTACACGAACACCACTTCAAACCCATTAAGCACAGCTCTCAAAACGTATAATAGAAATCATAGCTATTCACGATATCTTGTCAATGATGAGAGGCAAGAAGAGACAATAAAATAAGCAAAGGATGGACAAAATGCATCACAAAACAAATTTTATTGCTCCATGAGTTCACATAGTACATCATCAGTGGGAAAGAGGTAAGAAAATGCCATTACAGAGCCAAGAGAGGAGGCTTAAACTCCACTTTCCACCCTAAGGAAGAAAGAGAGAGGGGCGGGGAGAGAGGCAATGACCAAGCTTTAGAAATATGCCCCTACTTTACAATATATAGAAGAATGAGGGAAGAAGAGAGGGAAATTTTGAATCTTTCTCCAACCACCCCTGTAATGCATTGAATACACCTACTCCAACCACTCCATAAAGCATTGAAGTCTTCCTATAACAATGATGGGATTTACTACAAGACCCATGTCCCCATGTGTTGTTCCTTGCTAGGAAAGAAAGGAGGCCCATTCTTCATCATGGCGGAAGGTGCGAGACTTGATAGCCTCAAAAATGGTGTGCTTTGGATCATTAATGCTGATAGGTGAGTAGCAGGTACTGAGAGCTTTCCAAAACGTCTGCTCCCGCTCAAATCTGAGCTTCCCGGTCAAAACATATGGCGTCTAAAGGTCAAGGGTCATGTGTTTAACGTGGACTTGCAATATGCGAATACATTTGCCCCTACTGAGGTCCACTTGGTAGTCTCATGCATGTTGAAAATTCAGCCCCCTGTTCTCACTCTTGAAGTTGCACCATACTAACACGTGGTGGCTTCCAGGGGCTGCTCTGTGATCTACCTAAGTCCCTCCTATTGGCGGAGATGATCGTGTGACTTGAAACACGTGGAGATCTAGAGAATGTTTGGGGAACACTTTTGAATTCATGTCTTGAAAGAGCACCAAAGAGACATGTGGCTCCTTCCATGGCCTTTCTCTATTTATTTTATGTTTTGGCTAAGTCCCTTTTGTTTGGCAAGGATAGTTGGGACCTACCTTGATTTCACTTTTGAAGTTGCCTTTGAAATGACACGTGGACGCTTCCAGATCCTTCTATGCTTAGCCAATTTAATGGCTGACTCGCCCCATTTTTACTCTAACCATGTGGATAGCATACACTCATTTGGGAACCCATTCTTGATTCTTCCTTTGAAGTTGTGCCAAGATGATGCGTGGAGGCTTCCACCGAAGCTTTCTGAGCTTCGAATTTTCAATGGCCAGTGTCCCCTTTTCAGACCTGGGACACATGGATGCTTCTACTCATTTCGAGACTCTATTTGTCCCTTCCCTTGAGAGCGCTGATTAGACATGTGGAGAGTTGGCACACGTTTAGGACCTACCTCTAAATTCTACCTTTGAAGATGCACCGAGATGATGTGTGGAGGCTTCCGTCAGCCCTTCTTTACTTACCCGATTCAATGGATGATTTTCCCCCTTTTCGAATAGGGACATGTGGAAGCTCCGCACTCATTTGGGGGACCAACTTTTGCTTTGACCCTTGAAGGTGCATCGTTGAGACACGTGGAGGCTTCCATCGGTCCTTTTATACATAACCTATTTTTTCTGCTTTACCCATTTGACTGTTAGACCCTATACATGTGGAGAGCTTGTGCTCATTTCGGACCTACCTTTTTTATGCGCGTTTTGGAGTTGTGCCGATTGGACATGAGGTGCCTTCCACGAGTCTTCTGTTAGGCTGTGAGTCAACTCGTATGCGGAAAAGTCAGAAAAATTTGAGCCCTTTCTCTGATTTTCTCTTGTTGGACTATAATATCCTTTTATGTTATTGGCCTTCTACCCAGACCTTACCCTCCACTTTGTTTTGGGATCACTTGAGAGTTCACAAGAATGAACCGACCCTTATGTTTTCTTTTGTGTGGGGTCGTGTTTGATCAATTGTTTTTGGGGGTGGTGGTAAATTGGGATAACATGAATTAAATGTTTGATGATGGTCCCATACTAGGATAAATGCATGTAGTCTAAGGTAAATTAACATATATCTTAATGAATAATCATATATACACTCTAGATTTTTTTCATCCAAGAAATATTAATTATCTAAAGTAATAATCAATATATAAGAATTGATATTTTTTCATTACTAATTTTCTATTTGGGACCATACTACGATGGTCTAGGCCATATTATTTTTAGAGACAACATGTATCACTATAAATCTTCTAATTTAATTATTATTTTTATAACTTGAAGAAATTTGTGTATGTCTACACACACACACACACACACACCCACACCCACACACACTATAAAATATGGATATTCTATCTAAAACCTGATTCATAAAAAGGGGCCAATGCCCATTGTCCCAAATAGAGAAAATACAAGAAAATTTTGATCTATAACAATGAATAGTAATTATCAAACAAGAATTTGCAATCAAACGCTAGGAGGGTCAAAGGAAAGTAGTATTACAAAAATATAATACAATACAAGCACCCCCTAAGCTCCATCTTCTCCATGGTTTCCTCCTCTTCCATCGTCACTTAACTCCTGCAAAACCAAAATGAGAGAAATGAGTAAAAGATAAAGGCCTTCCTTAATAAGTTTAAGGGTTGATTTGAAATCCCCTCATCCAATGGTCCATATTGTTTTCATCCAAGGGCCAAGATTGTCCCCTACAATAGTTAGGTGGGGGTAGGTGGGGTGATCATTTGATCACATGGGTCTCCTTTTTGAAAGGGGCCAACTAGTGTGTGTTGAAAGTAATTAATTTTATTGTCTTTTTATCCTTGAATTTAATTAAATAAACTACCCTTATTAGTTTAGTTTACTTTTGCAATGGAGAATTAATTAATTAGCTTAGTATAAATGAAAGAGCTATTTTGACTTGAACTTTAATTATTCATTTTTTCTTGACCTTAGGAACCTAGGTATTAAATTTATTTAGGATTAATGGAATGAAATATTTTTAAACTCAACTATATATTTAATCAATTCTTTTATCTAACATTATGATTTAATTAATTTTGTGATGATCACTTGTTAACCTAGGGATTAGCTTGGATTACATTTATCTTTTAACAAAAAAAAAAAAATTATTCCATAATCTTTCTATTATAATATTTTCTTGGCTTCGGGTTTCGGTGTGCAAAAATGTACAAGCATTACATTTGGTATCGAGTTGTCGGTTGTTCAACACTTGGACCCCGGCACACCTAGAAAACACAAAACAAAAAAACAAATAAACCTAGCGCAACTTTAAACCTAGTACACACAACTATGCATGATGTTTTGAAACATAGAAATTTTAGAAAACTAAAAACAAAAGCTTAGATGATTATAAACTAACTCTCACCTTGGTCTGTGCAGGAGGTGCACGGACTAGATGAGGGGTTCCTACACGTGGACCTAGATCTACCACCCCAAATTAGGAAGTAGCCACTATCCTACCTCAGATATTGTAGACGTTATAGGAGGTTAATGCCGCTATACACAGAGGATCAATAGGAGGGTGACCTAGTAGGAAGGACAGGGAGCCATCAGTGGAGGCTCATGTACCTTCATGTCACAGTGCAGAGGAGAGGGTAGATAACTCCCACGTGGAGTCAGTTAGACATGAGTCACCTCCTAGAGAGCTTAGAGATTGAGATGTGATACACAAAGATAGATCTAGGAGCCCTAGGTCGAGAGCTGATCATGTAGAGAGGCATAAAGGGCAACCATCATCTGCATGGAGCACATTAGAGAGATACTAAAGTTACACCCGCCTCATTTTACTGGAGACATGGGTGGATTTCAGGTTGAGGCATGGTTTGTTAGCTTAATTGGATGCTTCAAGCTATGCCCTTGTTCTAGCAACATGAAATATCATGTTTCCATCCACCTTCTAAGAGATGGAGTCGGAGTATGGTGGAGGACTAAGGAGCAGAAGCTCCATGTAGATTCTGAGATAGTTACTTGGGAGCTCTTTGAGGAGCATTTTAGGAGCAGATATATTTCCAGGAGGTTCATTCAGCAGTGGATTGATGAGTTCCATGATCTACGACAGGCCTTTATGATTGAAGCAGTATGAGGGATGACTCTTGGATATAATTCAATAGTTTGAGTTCACGGAGTTCATCAAAATTGAACTTTGACTTGGGAAGGGAAGTGTGTATTCACTATCCATAGACACTTTAGAGATGTCATGGAGAAGGCCTATATTATAGAGGAAACTAGGGGGAAGATGCAGTAGGCACATGACAGACCGAGAGTCGCATTAAACACCTACATAATAATAGATTGAGGGGATCAACTCCTCCTCCTCATGGTTGACACACATCACTGCAATCTTCCTTCCGGCTTCCTCCACCTCCTTAGTAGTAGAATCTATAGCAAACATGACCTCCCTTTTGACCTCCACAATGTCATGATGCTCAGAGAGGGCGTAGTATGAGACCTCTAGCTAGGGACCTAACAGGACACGAGCTCCACCTCGAGCACGGTCAAAAGGAACATGTCCACTCTGACACCCACATAGATCTATGACCTGATCATTAGGTCCTTCTCCACATACTATTGGGCCACCTTGAGGGATATCTACACACTGGAGAGGACGAGGCACTTATTACAAATGTGGCATACATAGACATCATTGGAGAGAGTTCCCTCGAGAACCACCTTATCAAGGTAAGGCAATTGTTTACGAGCCTACCGTAATCAACATGACTTTGAGCCACATGATTTATGCATGGTTGAGAACCACCACGTAAAGCACCCGAGGGCACAATGATAGATACCACAGGTAGCATTGGTGGTATTTCTATCCTATTTTATTTCACTCGGGATCATCAAATTCTTTCATTTCACCATCTTTAGTAGAGCGTTGCAGGCTAGTGGCAGTTAGGCAGGGTCTTAGTTGGGACATTGAGATGGCTTCTAGAGCCAAGATCTCAGTTGACTCCTTAGTCAAGGAGTGCGTAGTGGACCTAGGACCCTTTACCACTACTCTGGATCTTCGCATCCTTCCCTTGGGTTCTTATGGAATGATTTTGGCATGGATTGGTTTTCTACACACATAGCCAAAGTTGATTGCTACAGTAAGATTATATATTTTGTAGATGATTTGGGTGTGGAGTCAGTGATAGTAGGAGTTAAGAGACCCATCTCTATCTGCACTATTTCTGCTATATAGCTGAAGTGGTGTGCGTGATTTTTTTTTAAGTTGTATGCTATCACGATTAGTGATAGGTCGAGGAGGATGAGGCTAGTGGACCTTCACTCAATGATCACCCCATATTGTAGGAGTTTTTTGATGTGTTTCCTAGTGAGCTACTGCGGGGATGCCTCCGCCACGTGAGATAGACTTCCACATTGACTTGGTTAGTAGCGAAACCTATCTCACACACTCCTTATAGGATGACCACACCTAAGCTATGTGATCTCAAGTTGCAGCTTGAGGTCCTTCTTGAAAGGCCTAATATGTCCTAGTGTATCCCCTTAGGGTACACTAATGATTTTTGTGAAGAAAAAGGATGGATCCTTGCGGTTGTGTGTGGACTATCATCAGCTGAACAAAGTAACGATCAAGAATCGTTACCCCCTTCCTGCATCGATGATTTATTTGATCAAATGAAGGGGCCACTTTATTTTCTAAGATTGATCTTAAGTCAGGATACCATCAGTTGAGAATTATAGAGGAAAATATCCACAAGTCAACTTTCCACATGGGAGGTATGGCCACTATGAGTTCACAGTGGTGTCATTTGATCTTAGAATGACCCTGAATATTCATAAGTTTTATGAATAGGGTGTTTAGGACCTTTTTATATCGTTTTGTACTCATGTTACCTGATGACATCTTGATCTTCTCACATATGCATGAGGAGTACGGCAAGCACCTTTGTCGGGTTTTGTAGTGTCTTCGTGAGAAATTTTTTATGAGAAACTAGAAAAGTGCGTGTTATTCCTATCAGAAGTGCAGTAATTGGTTCACATCATTTAAGGGGAAGGTATTACGGTTGATCCTTCCATTATTATGGCCATTATGGTTTGGCCAACACCTACTAGTGTGACCAAGGTGCACAATTTCATGTGGTTGGAAGGATACTATAGGAGATATTTGTTCGGCAGGACTTCTCTCGAGTTACACACCCCATCACTTTCCTTCAACGGAAAGGGAAGAAGTTCATCTGATCGAGATATATGTGAGAGGCCTTTAGGAAACTAAACAAATGCCTTATGCTAACACCTATTCTTGTAATGTCGGACCCTCATGGTGAGTTCTTCATTTTCACGAGATGTTTCTTTAGTGGGATTGGGAGGTGTGTTGATGCAAGAGGGCCATGTTGTAGCTTTTAAGTCTCGTAAACTCAAGAATTATGAGCTCAACTATCTAACTCGTGACCTTGAGCTTGTAGAAGTTATAAATTCCTTGGTTTAATGGAGACACTTCCTTTTTGGCTGGAGATTTATACTCAGGACTGATCACTTGAGTCTTCACCACCTCTTCACACAACCCAATCTCAATGCTCATCAGTGGTGTTCGATGGAGTTGAATTATGAGTACGACATAGAGATAGAGCATGTGCGGGGAAGGAGAATGTGGTTACAGATGCCTTAAGTAAAGGGAGACATTTGACTATGGCTACCTCAGTGAGTATAGATTTGTGAAATAGGATCTTCCGGCAACTTCCTCATGATAGCTTTTACCTTGCAGCTAGATCAAAGATTGAGTCTCAAAGACCCCTTAAGGGAAAATTTGATTGATTCTCATTAGAGGTGAGATGGTCTTCTCAAACATAGATTTTGGATATATGTTCTTATATATGGAGACTTGAGATAGGATATATTTATAGAGGCTCATCGTGCACCATATTCAGCCCATCCAAGGGTGAAGAAGATGCACGCCACTTTGAGAAAGCTTTATCATTAGAGAGATCTTCATCGGGAAGTAGCTCAATTTTGTCATGTTATTTAGGACTATCATGAGGGTGAAGGCCGAGCATCAACATCCAGCTGGCCTTCTCTACCTACATGCCATATTAGAGTGGAAATGGGACACCATTTTTATGGATTTCATTGTAGGGCTACGGCGTCAAGTTACTGCTACGACACCATCATGGTCACGGTGGATTAATTGATGATAGTGGCTCACTTTTCTCAGTGAATACCACCTATATAGCTAGTGTACGGCAATGTGAGTATACATTGACTAGATTGTCAAATTACATAGGATTATGTGGAAGATCATTTCGATTTTGTGATCCCTAGTACACTTCTCTATTTTGAACTACCATGCAGGTGGGTTCTTAGTATAAGTATCAACTTCAACACAATGTATCATCCAAAGATAGATGGGAAGACTAAGCGGGTAAATCGAGATCTTGGAGGATATGTTGCAGATGTATGTCATGGACCAGCATTCTATGTGGGAGGATTAATTGTATTTGGTTATGTTTTCCTACAAAAATTATTTTCAGAGTTCAATTGGCATGGATCCTTTCCGGTGTTGTATGGCGAGAGAGTTAGGACACTTTTGAGTTGGGATAGGTTCTGAGACGAAGGGTTTCTCTAGGGTTGACTTTCATATAGGATATGTAGTGATTATCTTGATTCATCGGATGCTTTAGGAGGCTCGAATAGATAGAAGAAGTATGTTGATTTGAGGAGGACAAATCGTAGTTTTGAGGTGGTCACGAAGGTGTTTCTTGGTTCATAAATCCTCAAGATATAATGGTTGAATCTAAGAGGCTCCAATCAATGGTCGAGCTCCAATCAATGAGATCTTCCTAGATTTTTCTTGGTTGTTGGATACGTGGGAAGTGACCTGTGGGAGCTTCATATATATCTCTAAATAAGGTCATAAAAGTAGTGGTAGGTGATTTAATGGATTTGTAGTGAACTATGGGTGGTTTTCTAGTCTAGCCTAGAAAATATTAGATTGATTGGCTTCTATGTTTAATACGGAGAACTATACTATAATATCTCAGTGGGAGTGGTGAGGATCTAAATACCAACATTCGTAAGCCGGTGTCAATACTTAATTGACTTGTAGGCCCATTGGGTTGTGGGACTTGGGGATCACAACCGTGAGTTCATGGTTGTTGTGGACCTGTTATGGTCATGTGAAGAATCAATCCCTTCTCCCAACTATCCAATAATCATATGCCTTTTCAGCCTCTACGTTTAGAACTAGAAGTTGTATGATTTTCTCGAGAGTACCTAACAGGTGTTCTGAAATTTGAATACGTAAGCTAGTGTCTATGTCAATGAGGAGGTCTCCCGCATTAGGTTGTGGAACCAAAGGATCACAACCAAATGTTTTCTCTCATTCGAATCCTTGCACAGTCATTCGGTGTTTTATCAAGGTGATCTATAGTTTGGATGGTTTGACCAGAATGTGTAAGCTTTGTCATCTTCGATATTTAATCCTCTTAGTTGCTCACTAATTGCTTGTAAGTTTGTTGTTTCTCAAAAGACTTGTATCCTAAGGTCCTGATCTATATCAGCTAAAGTCATGGGTAGATTTGGTTGAGGTACTATGGGTTCAAATATATATTCTCTAGGCTCTCTAGGTCCTATGATTGTCATACAAAATGATTCAACTTTTAACTAACATTTAATAAACTGATTACAAAAGAGGTATTTACACTATGTAAGCATCCTTCTATTTTTGTATTTTTCAATGATGTATTTTAATGAAATTAAAGAGCAGATACTCTAGTATATCTATAAAATGAACAACTAATCTAATAACAGAATAAAAACAAGCAACATAGCCTGGTATGGCTATTTTCCTATGCAGTTGTGATTTTATCCTAAATATCTAAGTAACTATATATTTTGAATTGAAAGGCTCTCGATCCTACCTCAGAAGTGAGGAATGAATCACAGTTTCTCAGAAACTATCAATCCCCACAGCTTCCTTGGTGATATCGAGTGAAAATTTTAACTGAAATAAAATAATTCACTACTCTATTTGATATGTCGTAACTAGAACTTTGATAGCTCAAACCTGGCATTTATAGAATAGTGGTAAATCTAGTTGTGTGTGATTTCATCCCCTCAGTGTGATCTCCTCATTCCTTCATGTCCTCGTGAATCCAGAAAGTGTGTATATGATAGTATCAATAGAAGATGGTATTCAAACAATGGCAGCTTTGGATATAGACCAAATACAATGCAAGTAGGAGAGAGATAACGCAAGTGAATAGAGCTTGACTATGTAATTCCTAGTGGGATTTATTGTGGGAATACAACACAAGTGTACCGAGAGTTTTAGAAACTATCCTTGTGACAAAACAAAACCTACAACTTTAATGGATTCTAGTCTAGAAATGAAGCTATTCTATGTTAAACTGATTGTATGCAGTAGCAATGAAACAAGACTTGAAACAAGAAGATGATATGACCTCCAAAATGCCAACAATGGAAGCAAAACCTAAAACTAACAGAATTCTAAGCAAGGAATTGAAAAACTGAACAAGAGAATTGAGAGGATGAGGGGCCATTTGCTTGAAAACAAGTTGGCTATTTATAACCAATGCATTTACCAGAGGGTAACTCCCATTTGATCTCTTTTACTATAAACAAAGGAAAAACACTATTCCAGGGGACCAAAAACATTAATGCAAGCCAAAGTGGTTGAAGAAAGTGTGTAAATTTGAAGATTTACGTTTGACGTGATCGTCGAGAGGAATCTGGAAAATGTGAACAAAACCACCACCCTATGCGCAGGGCGGCGTTACATGGACCGCCTTGCCCCCCTCTGGGGTGGTCACGGGACCACCACCCGTAGGCAAGCGGTTTCCATCACTAAAGACAAAAATGCAAGAAGAAAGGGGGAAAAGGGGAAAACAAAGCATGCAGGAGGCTGAGCGGGGCATGTGGGATACAAGCGTATACATGGCGAGCCTTTCTAGATTCCGAACACCTTATAGGAGATTTGTATCATCATTGGGGCATGTGTAACATCATTCGGTGGTGCAGTACCCTACAATTTTGGGTATGTACATATTGCCCCCTCGAAGCATCTTAGCCATGAAGAGGCGTAAAATGGTGGATCCGAGTATGGCGGTCCCGAAATGGGGAGTTAGGAGTTATACCTGACATGCCCATGTGCTTGGAAAGTCACCATCCAAGATCCCGCTACCTGTAAAATGAAAAAAAAGGGACTCAAGTGCAGATAGATAAAACAAATTGAGAAATAAGGCTGAATTGATATGAAAAGAGGACTTACCATCTACGTGGGGTTTAGAACTTACCTCCGTCGGCTCCGACCCTATGAAAGACATTCAAAATCAAATTAAGAGGGCTATTTATATAAAATGAGGTCATTTTACTATTCATTTACGTGATTGATTTGATAGTTTTTGAGCTCTGGGACCCACGGTGATGGTTTTCGATGAGAGTATAGTCAAAACGTTCATGGTGAGATAGTGATCATGCCTCCGAGAGCGAACATCGACCCATGAAGTCTCAGGTTAGTTCTTCTCGATTTATTGCTTTTAAACCTAAAATGTGGAAATGATGAAATCTTTCCCTTGGGGGATCATTTTTGAAAATGTTAGTTTTAAATGTGTCTTTAGGGGGCGCCCATAGGGTAGGTTTCTTTTTTTTGTTAAAAAGGTGTTTTTGCTTGTTTTAAGCATTTTTTAGGGCTTACGAAGCCATTTGGGTTTGCGGGACAGGACCACCACCCTGTGCAGGGTGGCGGTTACAGGACCGCCACCTTAGAAGGTGGTGGTTATGGAACCGCCACTCTGCACAGGGTGGCGGTCCATGATAGAGGACAAAAACAATACAAAGTTTAACTTGTTTTTGCATGTATAGAATTTTTACGTGTTTTTACTAGTTTTTTTAATTAGGATTTGATACTAACTCACTTCTTTTTGTGTTTTTGGGTGTATGCAGAAGAAGGAGGAGTATATTAGATGGAGCCGGAGAGGGAGTGTGATTGGCTCTCGAAGTGTTAGAGGCACTCTCCCAGGCAGAGCGGATACTCTCTAGAGGGCTGGTATATGGAGGATTGCACAGTTCCTCATGTTGCACTACCACCACACATACTTGTGTGACTTGTTCTCATATTGGGATGCGGATCGAACACCTTCCATTTCCAGGAGTTAGGGGTGAGTGGTCCATCACCCTGGAGGATGTTTACCATATACTGGGGGTTCCGATCCTTGGGTGGTGGCTGTCTCTTAAGACAACTAGTATCTAGATCACAGGTGGTTCAGTGGGCCACCTATATGGGAGATGTGGTTGTATCGATGGGATCGAAGAAGGGCATGAGGATCCACTCTATTATTGAGTCAGACATTCCCTTGCTCTCGCAAGGCCATCATGGGCATCCTTGCATCCAGACTAATTGGGGATAAGGGAGGGGACACCCTCTTATATTGTTGGGCCCCCATTATTACATAGATTGAGGGCCATGGACGTGTCTACACTTGGGAGTAGATATCCTCGGGACTACCTACCATGACTTATACAGGGTAGTCCATTTACAGGGGTAGTCATTGAGCCACCCGACTCTTGTCATGAGTTGGGTGTATGAGCATATCACCCCATATGGGAGAGGTGTAGAGGTGGAGGATCTCGGGGCCGTCAGAGCAGTGAGGTGGATGGGGATGATAGTTCTTAGAGCACCCCACCAGCCAATGGCTTCCCCACCACTTTGCAGACATGGAGGCCACTCCTTATCAGGCCATGGCAGGGGTATGGGGAGAGGAGACCATTACACTGATTTCCTACCAGACCACCAGCCAGTTGATAGATAGGGCGGGGAAGTTGGAGATACACCCCTTTGATAGAGTTCCACAGTTTGGCCTCCCCTATAGTGACATGCTTCCTCCGGTGATGCCAGTGTATAGATCTATCCGCGAGGCTCGGGAGGTCCTAGAGGCCGGGGTTGGACTATTGTTACTCCTGGTACTCCTATTGTGGCTAGGAGGGTGGTACATGTGCACGAGGGAGAGCCGGTGCTCCTCAGGCACCCTTACTTTGGATTGCCGCCGGTCCCGCTCATAGTAGTGATGAGCCCATTGACGTGGACTCTGAGTCTGAGGAGTTCACTAGGGGAGAGACCGAGGAGGAGACAGAGGACATGGAGATCAGTGAGATGGGTGGGGGGATGATAGTGATCCCGAGTGGCATGACACTCAGGAGATCCTACAGGCTGAGAGGGCGGAGCGGAGCGTAGAGAGGGTGACTCTGGTTTTAGAGGAGTTTCTCTCTCAGGATTTAGGTGGGGATGGTGAGTCTATTGTAGGCCATCACGTTTCCCTAGACATGGGCAAGGGGCACCAGTCAGTGGTGGCATCAGTGGTGGCAGTGGGCGGATCCTAGAGATCCTTCTTGGAGGCCTGGAGATCCGAGTGAGTTATCACTCTTCTCTTGACATTTGTTTTAGTTAGAGTTGTCCTAGTTTGTTGTTTCTTTTTGTTTTGTTTACTCTTGGTTTTATCATTGATCATTTTCTAACTTGTTTTCTCCTTTGTTTGTAGTGACTGTTGACTAATGAGTGGCGAGACTTGATTCACCGAGTGTGCACTGATACCTTGCTTCTCCCCTCGAGAAGACTCATGCTTGAGCTTTCCATGGACGTGGGGGAGCCCTCAGCAGCTCGGTAGGCACACCGATGTTTTTGCCTCTGTCTGTATGTGGTGAAGATCATGACTTCTCTCCACATGGAGGTAGTTGGATATAGGACAGTCGAGCAGCCTGATGAGGAGGAGCCATTCTCGTAGTGAGATGGCAGCTACTAGTCATGACCGTGAGCCCTCGTGCACTCGGAGCACCGGCATAGCAGCTTAAGTCTGGCATGGTCATGCACCTTCTAAGGGGATCCCATAGGGATTGAGAGACTATCTTTGTAGCATTTTTTCAGATGTCTATATGAGTGTTTTTGTACTTTTCGGGCTCATTGAGCATTTTGACCATGCCTAGTGCATGATGGCATTGTATATGAAACTTATATATATATATATATATATATATATATATATATATATTTTCTCTTTTTGATCTAGACTCTTGGCATCTAGAATTTCATGTGACTTGTTTCCACATGCGTACTTTAGATATTTTTAGAATATTGTTTTCATGTTTTCAGAATGTATGCAATGGATAACAAATGATAGTAGATAGAATGTTTTACTCTATATGTTTTTGTAATGCTGATATGAGATGATACTAACATATGGTAGTATTGAACTTTTGAACTCTTTGGGAAATGTTTGTAATTTCTTCTTATGTTGGAAAAATGTGATGAATGCATAGTGATAAAGAGATGAACTTGCCCCAATCCCAAATCCACGCAACTAGTAAGATGCGAGGGCTCAACACCAAGAGTTAGGAAGGGCACAAGTTGTATGAGTTTGATTGAATGGAATGATGAGAGATAGACAAACCAATAACAAGAACCAAATTTGGACCTACACACCCACCCTACTCTAGAACTACTACCATGCTTAGAAGGCCACTTACTTTCCAGTTTATCTAGACTTAGATTCATGAATGGCAACTTGGTTGACAAAATCTGGTTTTGAGGATTTGATCTCTTTGGAATTTGGATATTTGGATATTTACTTTCTCTTAATAGAATTTGATCTGTGTTTTTAGCATACCAAGATTTGTTAATTTGTGTGATTGGACCCCCCACACCTTGCCTCATGCCACCAGTAAGAAGCACCATGGGTTTGTCACCAAAGGCAGGATATAGGTGAGTAAGGGCACTTCTTTCCTTTCCCAACCTCACACCACCAGTAAGAGTTGTGGGCTTATCACCAAGGTTGATGGGGCAAAGAAGTGTGTAAAATAAAATATTTTGTTTGCTTGGTGCTTTTGATTTCATTTGATTTTGACATTTCTGATCTATGACTTTGGGATATCCTTTCATTCCAAGAGATTTAAGAGGGATAGATGTGACACCAAGAAGCTTCTAGAATAGACCGTAGGCAAGGACAACTTCACCTAGTAGAAAGAAAGAGCAAAGCCAAGTATGCAGGCCTTGGTATGGTTTCCATCAATGTTTGTCTGTCAAACTTGATGAGAAGATTTGAAAATAGTTGATGATGCTTGGAGAGATGTGATATGAATGCTTTTGCCAATATTTTCAGAAATTTGTAATAGATTGTTTAAGAGTAAGCTCCTGGACTACCATTTTTATGAAATGGACAGAATGAAGCAGCTAAAAGACTAATGCAATGTAGGTAGCTATAATGTACTAGTAATGACTTTGATGTTTTATGCGTAAAACCACTTAAGATGCAAGGAATTGATAGTTTCACCGAATTCCTCACCTTCTAGCATACATAAAAGATACACACCATTTCCATAGTCCTTCATGACTCAGTATGGGCCCAACCATTTGGGCCGGAACTTCCTTCCTTCACCGGTTTTCTTATCAATCCGGCTTGTCTAGTCTTAGAACTAGATCTCCCTCATATATTTCTCACTCATAGACTTTTTTGTTGTACTGCCGGCACATCCGGTCAACATAGGCTCTGTGCCTTGTTTGGCATTTAACCTAGCCTCATCAAGGCTTTCCAGTTGAGAGAGGCATGCCTCCCTGTAAGCTTCTTCATCCAAAATCCCTTGTAATGAGATACGAGACTGGGTATTTCAACCTCAAGCGGGAGAACTACTTCTACTCCGAATACCAACGAGAAAGGAGTTGCTCCTGTTGGTGTTCTTATTGAGGTTCGATGGGCCCACAAGGCCGGATATAGTTTTAAATGCCAATCTCACTTGTTCTCCTTGACCATTTTGAGGAGAATAGCTTTTAACGTTTTGTTTGTTGCTTGGCCTACCCATTGGCTTGAGGGTAGTAAAGAGAGGCCGTGTGATGGTTTATCTTGAACTTGCTACATAACTCACGACTTCATCATTTTTAAAGGAAGTGCCATTATCTGAGATAATGACTTGTGGGACACCATACCTATAGATAATTTGGTTTAGAATGAATTTGGCAATTACCGAACCTGGTACGGTGGTGAGAGGCATGGCCTCCACCCATTTGGTAAAATATTCCGTGGCTGTAATTATAAAATTATGGCCATTGGTTGATGAGGGAGAGAACTTCCCTATCAAGTCTAGACCCCACATGGAGAAGGGCCACGAGTCACTATTGGTTGCAGGGATTGTGCTGGCATGTGAATCTCATGTGAGAGAATTCTTGGCATTTGTGGCACTTACGTATAAATTCCACTACATCATGCTCAAGAGTGGGCCAAAAATAGCCCATCCGATGTATTTTACGAGTGGTGGCATGACCACCGAAGTGGCCTCCACATATCCCACTATGGGATTCATGAAGAATCTTCTTGGATTCTTCTATGTCGATGCATCTTAGAAGCATGTCATCAAGGCTTTACGATAGAGTACCTAGTCTAAAACAACATATTTAGTGGTAATAATGCATAACCACCTTCTTTTGTTGTGACATGGCACCTTCCGGTATGTATGGTCCATGATAAAATTGATGATATCAGTATACCAGGGACATGTAGAAATGGGGGGCCTGGTTTCGACGAAGTATACACACTCATCGGGAAAGTCTAGATTTACCAGCTCACCTCCATCTAGTGGATTGTCAGCTAACCAGTCTACAATGATTTGTCCCTTAACAGATTTCTGGTTTACGAATGTTAACTCAAATTCTCCCATTAAGGTTATGAAACACCCAACCTTTTTAGATAAAGATCCTTGTGTGAGAAATGTTCGTAAATGGTCTATCTTTACAATGACCCTTGTTTCCTAGTTTAACATGTAATGTCTTAAATGTTTTGTTGCAAAAATTATGGCGAGGCATTCTCTCTCTACCTATGTGTAGTGTGTCTCATAATCGAGCAACGTTTGGCTGATGAAATAGACCACACGTTCCCATTTATCATCGTGTCTTCTTGAGCTAGCATGCAGGCTAGCGAAACATGAGTGGCTCGTGAGTATAGGATCAAAGGGTGGTCTAGTTTGGGAGGCATTAGCATGGGTGGAGACAACAAGAAGTGTTTAACTACTTTGAAGGCCTCATTGCATTCTTTAGTCCAATCAACACTATAATCTTTCTTCAATAGATTGTTGATTGGATGAATGGAAAAACTTAGATCTGGGATGAACTGTGGATTGCACCGAGTTTCCCAAGAAATGACCTGATTCCAGACTCGTCTAAGGGTGGGACCATTTCGAGAACAACCCATATTTTGGCTGGATCAACATCAATCCCTCATGAAGATATAATGTAGCCCATAAGTTTGCCTCCTGTCACACCAAACACGCACTTCTCTGGATTTAATGTGACGCCATATTCAATTAATCGTGAGAGGATGATACGAGCACTTCTAGATGATCACAACATTTCTTGGCTTTGGCCAACAAGTCATCCACATAGGATTCCACAATTTTATGGATAAGATCATGGAATATATAAGTCATTTCCCACTGATACGTAGTGCTAGCGGCGTTCTTAAGACCAAATGGCATGACAACGTAACAATAAGTTCCCAGGAGTTATGAATGTAGTTTTGGCTTGATCCTTTCGATATTTTAATCTTGATTGTACCCTGAGAACCCATCCATGAGGGACAACAGTTCAAATCCAGTTGTTGCATCAATGATAACATCAATGGATGGTAATGGGAAGTCATCCTTGGGACAAGCTTTGTTAATATCCCAAAAATCTATGCAAATGCGTATCTTCCCATTCTTTTTTAGGATGGGAATGATATTAGATACCCATTGTGAATAGTCAATGGGCTTGATGAATCCTACTTGGAGAAGTTTTACTACTTCCTCTTTTACCATGAGAGCCACTTTTGGCTTCATTGGTCTTGACTTTTGTTTAATTGGCTTCATCTAGTTTAGTGACAAGATTATGTACCATGACTTGTGGTGCAATGCCCATCATTTCTTTATAATTAAATGTGAAAGCCTTTTGATGTTCTTTGAGGATTTGGGTGTGTATTTTTATCTCCTCCAGAGTTAACGAGGATCCCAACTTCAAAATTCTTGGTTCTTCCTCCATTCCAATGTTTATGTCAATGGTTTCTTCTATCAAAGAAGTGTTACCTTCTTCAAATTCAGGTGGGGCTGGAGGTAGCTCCAAGCTTTCTCCATTTTCTATCTCATAGATATCGAGATCCTTTTGTGGAGGAGACTCTACCATGGGATTTCCAAAGTAGGAAGAGGAATGTGGTATTAGGGAAAGATCAACTATATGGTGAGCAAGGTGTAGCTCCACATAGGTGTTTAGATATTCGAGAGTGACTCTATCATCGTCAAAGTGACCTATGATAGAAAAATCATCCTCAGCTTCTCCATGAGCTAGGAGTGAGTTTGTTGGTATTTTACGCACTAATGGTTTGGTACGAAGTGATACCATGAAATTTGTATCCTCCAACTCACTTGTTTGGGGTGAAACGGGAAGCTGAGGTTGCTATCGAGTCTACGAGAAGGTTCTTGCTCTCGTGGGATTGCTTCAATTGATATGAAGTTAAATCCCCTACTTAGATCTAATACTATTATTTTATAGAGTTGTAAGTGCTCAGCTCTAGTTTCATATACCTCAGAGACTTGGTTTGCAACCAATTGCGAGTCTCCTAGTACTCTAATGTTGTCGACACCCATTCTTTTAGCTAGAATGAGGCCAAGGAGGAGAGCTTCATACTCAGCCCCATTGTTTGTACATTCAAAGTTTAATTTAAAGGCGAAAGGTAAGATTTTTCCATCAGGTGAAGTAAAGATTACTCCCGCTCCAGCTCCAAAGTGACATCTAGCTCCATCGAAGTGGAGAGTCCAATACTTGCTTGGAAAAATGGATGTTGGGATATCTGTCGTAGTTTTTCTTCTTTGGTTACCTCTACCATAAAAATTTCATCTGATGGAAGAGAAGCAATTCCTAGGGTGTGTCCCATACCCATGGAATCAAATGGTAGGAGAATAGGTAAGTCTTTCTCCAGCAACTCGACAATTTTTGTGGTAGTCCCTAGTGATACTATTTTTATAACATTGGTCTCACTTTTGAGTACTGAATGTCCTCAGCTGGATTTGAAATTTCCAACTCAGTGGTGGGTATCAACTTTTCTTTTGGTTGTGAATTAGTTGGTTTGACAAGCTGGTTTGTTGGAAGTTCAAACTCGGAGTGAATACCCGGTCTTTTCTTTAAATCAGCTAGGTGTATATCGAAGGGTTTTGGGTCACCTTGTGCCACAAATATTTTCCCTAAGTGTAGAAATCTTATTTCTTGGAATAATGTGGAAGGGATTGCCTTCATGCGGTGTATCCATGGCCAACCAAGGATCATATTATAATTGGTTTCCCGATCTATAATATAAAACTTGGTGAGGACCGTCTTGGGTCCTAAAGTGACTGGTAAAACTATGGTTCCAATCGAAGTGGCTTTGAGGCTGTCATAACCTCTTAGCGTATTTCACATTGTGGAACAGTTTGTCTCTCCATATCCTAAATTTTGAAGGAAAGCGAAGGGGACTATGTTAACTACTGCCCCATCATCAACCATTGCACGTTTAACATAATTATTGTAGACCCAAACTTGTAAATGTAAAGTTGGGTCACCTCTTCATGTAATTTCAGCTGTCTGTTGGCATTTTGCTTATATCGAATATAAATTTTGTATCCCTATCTAGCTGCCCCGGAGGATAAACGTCAAAGTCCACATGGTTTACTTGTGTTTCTGGGGAGGAGTGATGTTGATTAAATGACCAAGGCCTAATGCTTCTAAGAGAGCAGCCCTATGGGTGGGAGAGTTCTTTAACAAATCCAAGAAGGAGATGTGTGAGAAGGTTTTAGTTAAATCATTAATTAAATCATAGGCACCTATAGGTTTTACCAATGTTTGTTGAGTGTTGTCTGCTCTAATGAATAACTTGGAGTTGGTTGAGAAGAATAATCCCGTGTTCTTGTTATGGTTTCTACGGGTAGCTCGGCATGTCTAACTCCACTAAACCAACTATCTTAGTTTGAGGTCGAGTTCCTAATTGGGGTGCGACTGGTGGATTTAATGAAGTTGAAGCTTCATGATCATTGTTTCCTGTCATGACACCCTTATTTGTTCCATTAGGATCTAACCTATTTATTGTTAGAATGGTTTGGGAGTGGGTCATTGAAGATCTTGAGGGATGCATTTTGAGGGGAAACTACCCCTGCATAAGCATTTTTGGCATGGGTACTACAAAATTTGCTAAAAACATATCTATAAAGAGTTGTTTTTGATCTTCTGGAAAATGTTGCATGAATTTATTGTATTCATGACAAGTCCTAGTATCGTGGCCTTGAATCTTGTGGAAGCCACAATATAGATTAGGATTATAGTTTTGAGGCTATTGATTTAAAATCTATTGTGACCCAAAATTATGATAAGGTTGTTGGTTGTTAGAGTTAAAATTTTGAGGTTGTTGCCTTTGGTTTTGACTCTGATATCCATTGGGTTTTGATTTGGACTTTGTGTTTGGACTTGTCATTGTTGTTGTTGTTGCCATGGTGGATGATTAAAATCCACCATGTTGATTGTTGGAGTAAAATTGTTATTTCGTTGATTATTAATAGGTGGTGAAATGTTTACAACGTTTTCCCTTTTAACTTGATCAGTTACTCCATCTGTTGTAACTCCATGGTTCTTGTTAAGGATCTTAGGTCCTTGATTAGCATTCCCGGTATTAGGATAGGCCACGGTGTTTTGATTGGGAGTGGTTAATTTCCCGTTTGTCCCATATATCTTACGACCACTATCTATCGCTTTGCTTGGTCGATTCGGAGAGCACTCTCAGTACTTCATCGTAAGTTCTTAGTGGGAACTTCTGACTTCTTCCTTTATCTCTCTATTGAGAGAATTAAGGAATAAATCACATAGTTCCATTTGATCCATGTTTGGAGCACTTGTTGATGAGTAGAGAACCATACGCCATCTTTGAATAAAATGAGCAGTGGACTCATTATGTTCTTGTTTGATATGTAAGAACTCCCTGATTCCCATTCTTAACAATTTGTTCATGTCGAAAGCTTTGATAAACTCATACACGAGTTGTTTGAATGAGTGTATCGAGGCTTCAGGTATTCTGTAATACCAATCAAGGAAATACCTTCTAAGGTTTTAGGGAATATTTTAGCGACAACCCCATCCCAAGGGAGTAACTCCCATATGGTTGTGGCATAGGCCTTAATGTGTGCGTTTGGGTCCCCTTCTCCTTTGTATTTGGGAAAATCGGGAAGAGGTCTTGGAAGCATAACACTTCATATGGTGAAGTCTAGGGGTCTCTTTTAAATATTCTGAATAAGTCCCTATTGTGTAGGCCTCGACCATCGATGGGGCTTGTTGAGGGGGTGAGGTGGAATGGGTTGTTGATATGGCATAACATATGCGTTTGTAGGGACATAAGGGAATCCTTGTGGTTGAAAAACATCCTGGGAGAAGAGAACATGTCTCCTTGTGGTGACTTTGAATAAATGTTTAAATAAGGAGGAGCATTGTTCTGGTATGGATTGTTTGGTGCCAAGCCGGGAGGTGTCATGTTTTCAACTGGAGTAGCATTTGAAAATGTTGTCCTAGTTGGCATTTGTTGTGGATAATTATAAGGATTTTGAGGAGGCATGCCTAACGTGCCTATTCCTATAAGGAGGTCAACTTGACTAGGGTGATGTAGAGGGTTGGGGATTCCTACTTGCCCAAAATATGAATTTTGGTTTGCTTGAGCAAGTTCCAGCCCTCTAACCTTTTCAACTAAGGCTGAAATGACTTCTATTGGTGAAGACACTATGTTTTTCCTTAACGGCATTTGTTGTATACCTTGAGGTTGTAAAGGGGTGTGATACCCTGCTATGAATTGATCATTACCTTGCCAAGCTTCACCGAGGGTATTTCCCATAGGTGGAGGGATGGGGGTGTTTTCCTGGAATAGGGTATCAGATTGTATTTGTAAACTCCCTATAGGTGGATACATATTTTGGAAGCATTGTTCACTTTTAGAAAAGTGTGCTAAGTACTCCTCATCCAAAAAGGGGAGTGGATCTGACTATCTACTGATCTGTGGTCTAAACAAGACCTAAGGAGATGAAGTGGACTCTCCAGTAAATGTCATATTATTAGAGCTGATGGCTCTGTTGTTGTGTTTGTGCAAGCTGATCAAACTCCTCAATTCGGAATGAAGAATTTGAGCTAGTTCTTTGAGGGGGAGTTTGAGATGACAAGTAATTACTTGAATAGTTATCATCCCATGCAGAAAGTGAGGGCAATGGTTGTCTATTTGTTTGACTATAGTTTACTTTGAGACCTGAGAGAGGTTTGCCATATGCATCGTATCCCAACATATTTGGGGGTATATGAATACCCGTAGAATAATGGGAAAGAGTGAAGGTGGATGAGAGAAATGAAAAATAAAAGAGGAAGAATTGTTTGTTTCACATCGGGTTCACCAATTTTGTACGATGGAAAAGTGACATGCGAGCATGGGAATCTACAAGTACCTCTTCCTCGTACTTGACCTCTCCAAGGTCATGTCGAGACAGCCGGTGAATGTTGAATGCGAATAGATATGGACAAGCTAATCGGGTAATCTTAAATCCTCAATACGTAATAATGGAATATGTGAATCTAAGGCGAAGAAGGCCCTCCTAACTTGAATTGGTGTAATGGTTCATTCGATATAATGGCTTCTCGAGGCTCCAATCAATGTCGAGCTCTACCAAGATCCTATTTCTTGGTTGTTGGATACATGGGAAGTGACCTGTGGGAGCTTCGTATATATCTCCAAAAAGGTCATAAAATGGTGATGGGTGATTTAATGGATTTGTAGTGAACTATGGGTGATTTTCTGGTCTAGCCTAGAAAATATTAGATTGATTGGCTTCTATGTTTAATACGGAGAACAGTACTATAATATCTCAGCGGGAGTGGTGAGGATCTAAATACCAACATTCATAAGCTAGTGTCAATACTTAACTGACTTGTAGGCCCATTGGGTTGTGGGACTTGGGGATCACAACCGTGAGTTTGTGGTTGTTGTGGACCTATTATGGTCATGTGAAGAATCAATCCCTTCTCCCAACTATCCAATAATCATATGCCTTTTCAGCCTCTATGTTTAGAACTAGAAGTTGTATGATTTTCTCGGAGTACCTAATAGGTGTTCTAGCAACTTGAATACGTAAGCTAGTATCTATGTCAATGAGGAGGTCTCCCACATTAGGTTGTGGAACCAAAGGATCACAACCAAATGTTTTCTCTTTGAATCCTTGCACAGTCATTCAGATGTTTTATCAAGGCAATCTATAGTTTGGATGGTTTGACCAAAATGTGTAAGCTTTGTCGTCTTCGATATTTAATCCTCTCAGTTGTTCACTAATTGCTTGTAAGTTTTCTATTGCTTCAAAAGACCTATATCCTAAGGTCCTGATCTATATCAGCTAATGTTGTGGGTAGATTTGGTTGAGGCACTATGGGTTCAAATATATATTCTCTAGGCTCTCTAGGTCCTGTGATTGTCATACAAAATGATTCAACTTTTAACTAACATTAATAAACTGATTACAAAAGAGGTATTACACTATGTAAGCATTCTTCTATTTTTGTATTTTTCAATGACGTATTTTAATGAAATTAAAGAACAACTACTCTAGTATATCTATAAAATGAACAACTAATCTAATAATAGAATAAAAACAAGCAACGTAGCTTGGTATGGCTATTTTCTGTGTGTAGTTGTGATTTTATCCTAAATATCTAAGCAACTATATATTTTGAATTGAAAGGCTCTCGATCCTGCCTTAGAACTGAGGAATGAATCACATTATCTTAGAAACTATCAATCCTCACAGCTTCCCTAGTTATATCAAGAGTGAACTTTTAACTAAAATAAAATAATTCACTACTCTATTTGATATGTCATAACTAGAACTTTGATAGCTCAAACCGGCTTTTATAGAATATGGTAAATCTAGTTGTGTGTGATTTTGTCCCCTCGGTGTTCTTATCATTTAACACTCTCCTCCTTCCTTCGTGTCCTCATGAATCCAAAAACCACATGTATATGATAGTATCAATAGAATATGGTATTCGAACAATGGTAAGCTTGGATATAGACCGAATACATTAACAAGTAGTAGAGATAGCGCAAGTGAAAAGAGCTTGACTATGTTTTTCCTAAAAAGTGGGATTTATTACGGGAATACAACACAAGTGTGTCAAGAGTTTTAGAAACTATCCTTGTGCATGAAAAATTGCAACTTTAATGGATTCTAGTCTAGAAATGAAGCTATTCTATGTTAACACCTACTTGAGAGAATCTATGATGTTGATCCGAAAATAATCGATTATTACGACATTTTCTCTTAACCCTTTATAGGATTTAATTATTTGCCGATAATTTACTCCTTTTAAGTAACCAATTTCAAAATAATGCAAGATAAAAATGACAATTGCACACAGTTGATTACGGAGTTCGCGATTGCCTACGTCTCAGGGGTTCATGGTCGAACCGTTCCACTAGTCAAAACTTGTAAGTTATAGGATTTACTTCTGATAGTACTTTCACAAGAAAACCTAATGGAATTTTACTTGCCTATCAAGACACCAAAACTTGGATGACAAGGGTGAAAAATAGCACCTGAATTCCACCTTCTTGATGCACAATCTCCTTGGCCGTGATCGGCCTTCCCGAAGCAAACAATGTGCGAAGCTAGCACTCCATCGACAATCCAGATTTGCAAGTACTTAGTGTGGCTCAATGGGCCTATTGGGTAGTTTACATTTCACTCCCAATCACAAATATTCCATCTAATATTGCCTAAAATAATAGGCCAATAGACAATACCTGTCGACACATCCCGCAAATAAGCTTAACAAATAATAAGCTCGGGATCGGTGTCTCATTATTGCAGGTGTGTAAATGTGTAATATCACCGGTGTGTCCACAACAAGCTTAACAAATAATAAGCTCGTGTTGGCTTGTTTACAATAGAATGGGTTCCCTATTTATACAAAATTAGGGCCCAAAAATAATGCATTTCCATATTATCCTAGGCTAATAATAGCCTAAACCCGTACATAGAAATTGGGATAAAAATTCCCAATAATGGGCGGATGCATTTTAAAAAGGGATTAAATCCCATGTTTGGCACGTAGCATGTTTAATAATAGGATTAATATCCCATTTGGTGCAGCTAGGCATTTGTTAAGGGATAAATATCCCATTTGGCATGGTGGATTAAAAGCTTAGGCTTTATTTAAGCCTTTCCACGTGCATGGAGAAGTGGTCAATGACCACGTTAGGATAAACCGCCCCCAACAACCACTTCATCCTCCTTCCACATGAGCTTCTACGCATGGGTCTAATGCCCCCATACCACCACTTCATCCCTCCTCCACGTGGACATTTGGCGGTTTAGTGGAGTTTAATACTAATGTATACACATTTATATATACATGTGGCGTTTGAAAAGTGGCCTTTACCAAAAATAATATTATTTCGACCCATATAATGTGGCCTAGAAATAATCCACATATGTCCACTTGTCATCTCCCGATAGGCAAATCGAGCGAATTCGGCGAGTGGTGGCAAGCCATGTGTCACGGTCACGATTGGTCCAAATATTGACCATTGACCATAGTTTGACTTTCCCATTGTCGAACTTTGACCGAACATATCTAGAGCTCCCGATGTCCATTTGTCGCGTTCTCACAAGAAAGGTTGGAAATCTCTCGAGATGATCTTCTAGACCGACACCATTTAGAGATGTTTAAGGAACTTTTGAAAATGATCCCCAGATCACACCTCCCCAAGAGAAAAGCTTTTTGTCCCAAAAAGCTTCCATGAGTCTGAATCTGAAAAATCTGCTGCCCTTCTCGGATGTAACTGCCGTAGTAGACCCTTGGGTCTTCTCCTCCAACCTTCTCACTTCAAAACTAGCTCCGATCCTGGGACTGTGGGTTATGGGTCCACGATGCTTCATTGCTGCGCCACTCTGATATCCGAAGAAGACCTCAACGCCTCCGCTTTTTGGTGCTAAGTTTCTGAATGAAACCTCAACGCTCCTTCTGTGTGGTGTTAAGCTTCTTGATATCTGACAACAAGGATCTTCTTTTACTCTATAACACTCCTCATCACTCGAGTTGATTCCGCAGAATCCAAGATGGTTTCAAGGAACTCCATGTTACGTAGAGCTTTGATTGATCCGATGTCGGTGATGGACAATGCCTTGTCCCTTTACATACCTCAATGCCTCCGATGCATGATGCTAAGCCTCTTTTAAGACCTCGAGCCTCCGATGCACGATGCTAAGTTTGTTTCAGACCTCAACGCCTCCGATACATGATGCTAAGCCTTTTGAAGACCTTGAGCCTCCGATGTATGATGCTAAGTCTCTGTGTAGACCTCAACGCCTCCGATACATGATGCTAAGCCTTTTTCAAGACCTCGAAGCCTCCGATGTATGATGCTTTCAGTCTGTGTAGACCTCAACGCCTCGATACATGATGCTAAGCCTTTTCAAGACCTCGAGCCTCCGATGTTGATGCTAAGTCTCTGTGACCTCAACGCCTCCGATACATGATGTAATAAGCCTTTTTGTCCAAGACCTCGAGCCTCATGATGTATGATGCTTGTGTCAAGTCTGTTGATCAAAAATGCTACCATTCATATGTGTGGTCACAATGCCTTGACACCGAATGACGTTAGAGATGATACTTTGAGAAGAAGACTTGTTGACATACTAATATCGGTACCATTCCTTATGCGGTCGCAATGCCTCTACATAGAATGAAGTTCCGACCCGACGTCAATGCCAATGGTGATTTAGCTACCATTCTGCTGCACGGTCACAATGCCTCTACACAGAATGAAGTTCTGAGCTGATCTCTGCGAACTCTATTGTCTGCACAAATGGCAGATCAATCTCCAAGCTTTATATGAGTCAAATCCTATATCCAAGCTGTAACAGGTACTCACAAGCTGATTAGGAGATATATTTGGAGCATTAATCAAATTTTCTAAGTAAGAAAATCCACTAAGTATTGTAAACCTTTCTCTCAGCATTTCCTCACAAAATCTGATCTCCAAACTTAATACTACGATTCCATCAATCTGAATTATGCAATATATAATTGAAAAATTGTTGACTTACCCATTTCAAAGGACTTTCACTTTCAGGTATTACATGGTCCTGGGTTGACTTGTCAACTGGTGGTGGAGTAGAAACTTCTTCTGCCTTTGCAATAGGCCTCCATTCCATCTTTGGCTTGCCATTACTCTGATGGCGAGATGGATGTAGTTTCCAGCAATTTTCCACCCGATGCCCATTCCTCTGGCAATGAGCACAAAAATTCCTCTTAATCTCCTTCTTCTGGGATGAGGAACTCTTTCTACCATTTCTCGACTCTGCATGATGAGATTGGTCTTTCTGATTTGCCTTGTTCTTGAAATGGCAACAACTTCTTCATCAGTGTCCTTCTCTTCCAGCATCTGGCCATTGAATGATTATGCAATCCACAAAAAGTACATGGAAAATAATTCCACATCTTCTAAAAATCATAACCATACTTCTTAAGCTGAAAAAGTGGATCAGAAGTTTTACTTGTGCTTATGATTATGGTAAGAAACTAGAGGTGGAATCTCATTACCTCTTCATTGATTTCTCTTACCACATCCTACAAACATAGGAGTGACGAAGAAGCAAACTTTCCTGCTCGAATCTTCTTGCGGGACTAAGGGGTAATCACTTTGCTTTCGGAAGCTTGTCTCCCATCGCATTCTTTGGAGCATTCTCCATTTCCATTCCCACACTAGGATAACCAAACCTGCAAAATGAGGACGATCCTCGACTGTTGTATTGGGTTAGCAATACCTTGGCCATTTTTACAAGGCCTCTTCCATCAAATCCCATTTTATCTAGTAAAGCTTGGATCCAATGCCTCTAGTATGCTTTTCAAACAAACCAAAGACTTTATTACCTAAATCCGAAACCGAATGGGAGGAAGAAGAAGATTCCGTGGGTGAACAACTTACGGTGTAATCATCTCGCCATGGCCTCTCGCATCGAAGTTGAAGGTATTTCCTTCCTCTCGATCACCACATGCAACCTTGCCAAGAGTTCATCCTTGGTTTGCAAGTTTTGATTTTAAGCGAGCATTCTCCTCTTCCAAGGAGGAATACATTGATCGCAGGAGAGAGTTCTCTTCCTGGATCTGGTGATTATAAGCTTCAATCTCATCAAGCTTCACCTATTTAGACATCTTGCCCATAGTGCACTTGTACCTATTCACACAAAATGAACCAATACCAATCTTGAAGCAATCACTCAGTAATCATGAAATTTGGGGTGCATCAAAAACAACTATGGAGCTAAACCAGCTCTGATACCAAACATGATCCGAAAATAATCAGATTATTACGACCTGATCTCGGACCCTTATAGGCTTTAATTATTTGCCGATAATTTACTCCTTTTAAGTAATCAATTTAAAATAATGCAAGACAAAAATGACAATTGCACACAGATTGATTACGGAGTTCGGCAATTGCCTACGTCTCCGGGTTCGTGGTCGAACCGTTCCACTAGTCAAAACTTGTAAGTTACAATAGTACTTTCACAAGAAAACCTAATGGAATTTTACTTTCCTATCAGTACACCAAACCTTCGGATGACAAGGGTGAAAAATAGCACCCGACTTCCACCTTCTTGATGCACAATCTCCTTCGGCTGTGATCGGCCTTCCCGACGCAAACAATGCGAAGCTAGCACTCCGGTCGACAATCCAGGATTTGCAAGTACTTGGTGTGGCTCAATGGGCCTATTGGGTAGTTTACATTTCACTCCCAATCACAAATATTCCATCTAATATTGCCTAAAATAATAGGCCAATAGACAATACCTGTCGACACATCCCACAAATAAGCTTAACAAATAATAAGCTCGGGATCGGTGTCTCCGTTGCACCGGTGTATAATGTGTCACCAGTGTGTCCACAACAAGCTTAACAAATAATAAGCTCGTGTTGTGTGTGTTTACAATAGAATGGGTTCCCTATTTATACAAAATTAGGGCCCAAAAATAATGCATTTAATATCATCCTTAGGCTAATAATAGCCTAAACCCGTACATAGAAATTGGGATAAAAATTCCCAATAATGGGCGGATGCATTTTAAAAAGGGATTAAATCCCATGTTTGGTGCGTAGCATGTTTAATAATAGGATTAATATCCCATTTGGTGTGGCTAGGCATTTGTTAAGGGATAAATATCCCATTTGGCACGGTGGATTAAAAGCTTAGGCTTTATTTAAGCCTTTCCACGCGCATGGAGAAGTGGTCAATGACCACGTTAGGATAAACCGCCCCCAACAACCGCTTCATCCTCCTTCTTCCACGTGGCAGCTTCTACGCATGGGTCTAATGCCCCCATACCACCACTTCATCCCTCCTCCACGTGGACATTTGGTGGTTTAGT
Source organism: Taxus wallichiana var. yunnanensis (assembly GCA_018340775.1). NCBI lineage: Eukaryota > Viridiplantae > Streptophyta > Pinopsida > Cupressales > Taxaceae > Taxus > Taxus wallichiana. The sequence continues at coordinate 901,661,691 of CM031239.1, forward strand.
GGAGTTTAATACTAATGTATACACATTTATATATACATGTGGCGTTTGAAAAGTGGCCTTTACCAAAATAATATTATTTCGACCCATATAATGTGGCCTAGAAATAATCCTGTAGTCCACTTGTCGTCTCCCGATAGGAAAATCGAGCGAATTCGACGAGTGGTGGCAAGCCACGTGTCACAGTGCGATTGGTCCAAATATTGACCAGTTGACCATAGTTGACTTTCCCGTTGTCTGAACTTTGACCGAACATATCTAGAGCTCCCGATGTCCATTTGTCGCGTTCTCACAGTCGTTGGAAAGCTCTCGAGATGATCTTCTACACTGACACCATTTAGAGATGTTTAGGGAAATTTTGAAAATGATCCCCTGATCAGCAAGAGTAGCAATGAAACAAGAAGATGATATGACCTCCAAAATGCCAACAATGGAAGCAAAACTCAAACTAACAGAATTCTAAGCAAGGAATTGAAAAAGCTGGACAAGAGAATTAAGAGGATGAGGGGCCATTTTCTTGAAAACAAGTTGGCTATTTATAACCAATGCATTTACCAGAGGGTATCTCCCATTTTATCTCTTTTACTATAAACAAACGAAAAAACCTATTACCAAGTGACCAAAAACATTAATGCAAGCCAAAGTGGTTGAAGAAAGTGTGTAAATTTGAAAATTTATGTTTGATGTGATCGTCGAGGAATATAGAAAATGCGAACATAACCTTTGCCATATGCAGGGGGCAGCGGTTCTGGGTCCGCCGCCTGTCTTGGGCAAGAATCATAGGACCGCCACCTAGGAAGGGAAGCGGTTACATCCTTGAAGAAAAAATGCAAGAAGATGGGGAAAGGGGAAAAACAAAGCATGCGGAGGCTGAGCGGGGTATGCGGGATACAAGTGTATACTTGGTGAGCCTTTCTTGATTCCTAACACCTTGCGAAGGAGACTGTATCATCATTGAGGCACGTGTAACATCGTTACATCGGTGCGACACCCTACAATTTTAGGTACGTGCATACATCATACACCAGAGACTGCACCACTTGGAAGGATGATACTATTTTACGATCTCATTTTCCTCATCTATTCTAGTGACTTCCGGGAGGAATTCGAGTCTAAGGGGAGGAGCATGTAGTGCCCAATCCTCTCCAACATTGTTTATCTTGATATTGATACTATTGGACTAATTTTTAGACATTTGATTTTGATACATTTATCATTTAGATGATAGATTTTACGATATTTTGATTATTGACACTATGATGCTTATGTTTTATTATGGTACACTAGATAGTGATATTAGACAGCCTTAGATGCATGTTGATTTTTAGGATATGGATTTTAATCGGCATGTTATGTTTTGAGATGTTTGAATATAATTGTGATCTCATGGATGTTAGGTTAGACTTTGACATATTTATGGATAGTAGAATTGTTAAATTTTGAATGATGAATTTTGACTCTCTCTCTCTCTCTCTCTCTCTCTCTATATATATATATATATATATATATATGATTTCTCACTTGATTGTTAATACAATGAAAGGTCATAGAGGTATTTGTTGTGTGCAATAATTTTATCACAAACATCGAAGGGGATAGGGGACCAACCACGAAGGATGTCAAGCATTGAGCAATGAGGCCAAATTGACAACTTGTGTAATGTTGTTTAGTGTGTGTTTTGCATGTCTTGTTTGGAAGTCTCCCATGGGGGTGATTTCACATATGTGGCCATGGGGTGAATTGTGTCCCTTTCTTTAATTTTTTTATGTGTTTATTTATGTTTTTGTATTTAAATTTGGAAAATTTGTCACTTTATTAACATGTGTAAATATGTGTTTATTAGACTTAAACCTTCTTGTTTAGTTTAACCAAAGTAGAGATGTGACTAATAGTGATGATGAGATCTTGTAGTCCTTGCGTAAGTAGAATTTATGTTCATTTGGGGGTGTTTTACTCCACCCCAAGTTCAAAATTCGTATTTTTACTTGGGGGGCACTTTTGGAAACTTGTGGGACAAGCAAGAGTTGTCTCATGCTTCTTAATTTGACCCAACAACCTTACCTATGGGTTGGGAAGCTTAATTTTGACGTCTTTGTCCATTTTTTATTGTAGCAGAAGGAAAATAATTGTAGTTTCTTTCTAATCCAATTTATTTTTGTCCCTTGAAAGCATAGTGTGTATGTTTTGAGCCATGTGGGTTGTCATAGTCCTTTCTTGTGCATTGATGTTTCTTGGTCTTGGTGTATTTGAATTGAGTGTGAGGATGGGGGATGATGAAGTGGCATCCTACATGGAGCCACCTCATCATCCTCACTTCCCAATTCTATTTATTTGTGATTTTTGGTTGGAATGGTGCACTTTTGGATTTTGGAGATTTTGGAGTGCTTGGAAATTGCTTGGCTTGGATTTGAAGGGGCTTGTGAAGGTTTTTCTTGGATCTTGATGGAGAGGTAGGCTCTCCACCCTTTATTATTATGTTATTTTGTTTGTTGTAAGCAATGTTGTGCATGTTAAAAGTGTGTTTGTCTTGTGATGGTGTTTGTGTGGGTTGGTTGAGTAGTTGGCCTTAGTTGGGTGTGTGAGAAGGGCTTATGGGACCATTGGGGAGGGAAAATAAGTTTATGTGAGGCATGCAAATTGGTGGGAGTGTGAATGGGATTCTTACCTATGGGGAGAGAAAAGGGATTCATGGATTTGTTGCTTGTTGCAAGGGAGAGATAAGGATTTGTGTGATTATTTTGTGCACTTGGAGGCTTAGGGTAAGACTCCCACTTCACTTGGGAGGCATAAGGAGGTGGTCTCCCATAACCCTTTCTCTACTTGGTTTTACCCCCTCACTATTACATGTTATTAATTAATACAAGTCACTAATTTTAAAAAACAATGACCTTTACCTTTGTGCCTTATTTGTTTCATTACTTCAGCCTTTTATTATTATGTCATGTGTAGAATTTTTTTACCACGTCTTAAAATATATATAGATATATTTTCAACTTTTAGTTTTTTTATTTTATTATATAAATTTGTATGTATATATGTACTCATTTTTATTTATATATATTTATATATGTGTGTGTATGGAGATGTATATACACACATATATGTACCTTCTAACATATGGATCATAAAATGGGGCAAATGCCCATTTTCCCAAATAGAGAAAATACAAGAAAATTTTGATCTACAACAATGAATAGTAATTATCAAACAAGAATTTTCAATCAAACCATAGGAGGGTAAAATGGAAGTAGTATTACAAAAGTATAATACAATAGGAGCATCCCTTAAGATCCATATTCTCCCATGGTTTCCTCCTCTTCCATCTTCCCTTAACTTTCAAAACCAAAATGAAAGAAATGAGCAAAGGAAAAGGATAAAGGCCTTAAGAATTTTTAGGGTTTCTTTGAAATCCCCTAATCCAATGGCTCATATTGTTTTCATCCAAGGGCCAAGATTGTCCCCTACAATAGTTAGGTGGGGGTAGGTGAGGTGATCATTTGATCACATGGGTCTCCTTTTGAAAGGGGCCACTAGTGTGTGTTGAAAGTAATTAATTTTATTGTCTTTTTATCCTTGAATTTAATTAAATAAACTCTACCCTTATTAGTTTAGTTAATTTTGCAATGGAGAATTAATTAATTAGCTTAGTATAAATGAAAGAGCTATTTTGACTTGAACTTTAATTATTCATTTTTGCTTGACCTTAGGAACCTAGGTATTAAATTTATTTAGGATTAATGGAATGAAATATTTTTAAACTCAACTAGAGATTTAATCAATTCTTTTATCTAACATTATGATTTATTTAATTTTGTGATGATCATTTATTAACCTAGGGATTAGCTTAACGTTACATCCATCTTTTAACAAAAAAAAATTATTCCATAATTTTTCTATTATAATATTTTCTTGGCTTTGGGTTTCGTGTGTGAAAATTTGTGGGCATTACAAGGATCATCCATGTTTTGTAGGTTTCTATTACACTAGTGAGAAAATGAAATTAGAGAGAGTTCTAAATCTGGTGAAGGAAGAAAAGTTTCTAACAAAAATTAATTACACCACTAGCACACAACAGATCCCTCCACATAGAGGAAGTCATCACATATGAATGAAAATGGGTGTACATAAACAATAAGAAAAGGTAATGAAATTTCACATACTCATTTTTAAACTCAACATAGCACTATAAGGAATTGAGTAAGTTCTGAAACTTTTGATCCTCTCTTTCAGTATGAAAAATGTGGATATGATATAAAGACAATGTGGCATGCTTTTCATTGCAATTTTTTGGGGTATGTAAACATTCTATTTCAAGTTGTTGGAAGAGAAGGACATTGCTTAATAAATTACTTCCTTTTTCAAAATTAAGGCAAGTGATGAAGACCAATATCATCATTTAGAGGAGAAAAATGGAAAATGTGATTCCTCATCTCAAGAAGAGGAAAAAATGAACGTCTACACTCATTATCATATAAGTGAATATATGGTTGAAAGATGCTGGAAAAATTATCCAACAAGACATCTGAAAAATGGTAAGAAGAAGTAGGTTTACAAAGAATTTTTCAATCTACTGAGCTAATACTCGAGACAACCTTGGATCTATCCAAAGATTTCCCACAAGTTAGTCCATTTTATTTTAATATGTATAATGATTTTTTTGATAGAGTTGTATAACACTATTTTTGATTGTTAATAACATGCTATAATTTAAAGATTTTGGTTATGGGATTCTGTTGAATAATGCAATAAAATTTAACCCATGTGTTAGCTTTGAATTTTATTTGTAGTACCTATTAGGAGTGTCTCGTGATAATTTTATCATAATTGGATTTTCTCACATTTTAATTAATCGATTCTCAAGTGACATCATTATTTTTAGGTTGTTAAGACATTTTCAAGATACCTAACTTATAGTTGAAGTCGTTATCATTATGAAATTATTTATTTTGATATGATGTAATTAACACCCATACATGGGAAACATTATGTTTTTAGATCAAGAAATTAACTTTATGGTGAATTCAACCATGGTATAGATAAATTCATTGGGAGATCACCAAATCAAGTCTAATGTTCTCATTGTCATGGAGATGTCTTTTTCAAACTGATCATTTTGTGTGATGTGTCCTTGGGTTTTGTTGATTATTTTATGAAGGAAAAGAGTGACATAGATTTTCCATTTTAGAGTAGCTGATTGAGTCTCAGAGAATCTAATACAAATATCTCCTTAAGGAAATGCAAAGTAAAACTTTTAGTACTAGAAAAATAAATGTTTCATCTTTTGGTGGAACAAAAGCCTCTTCAAAGTGGGGAGGTGTTATATAGAGGTATTAAAAGTTCCCAATATATCCCAAAATATATTCATTACAGAATATCCATGTGTCGAGAGGTTATTAGCGGTATATGGAACACTAGAAATGGCCACCGTATGCTCCAGGATATAGTCTACACAAGAATAGGAGTTGCAAGATGAAGCGGTGCACACAAAACAAAATGAGTGGGCATGTTGTGAGTGGAAAATAGGATTTCATGACATATATGACATAGATAAAAAAATCATTTACATGTTTTCACCTCCAGGTCTTTAAAAATAGAAAAAGGGTTTCCAATAGTGGGATCCACTCTTATTTTAGAGGGGTACCCGACCTCCCTAGAATTCCTGTAGCTCATCGATAAAGACTATATTGAGCTCATGATCATGTTTATTAGAGAGTTAGGGTCCTGTTCATGGAAAAACATCTCATGGTAAGGTAAGGAACAAGCCACATGGTTGAGGAAACCTTGGTATACTATCCCTACTACATATCATATCAAATATATCCACCACCGAATGTGGCATTCAAAAGTATTACCTTACCACATAACTCGGTGATCTTCCCAAAAAAATAGTTGAATAGACATGGCCACAAAAAAACTATGCTTGCACACATAGAATATTTTAAGCCCTCCACATAAAAACCCCATGCCAAGTCAAAGCATATAACATTGTCCCACTTTTTACATTTTTTGTACCTTAAACAAAATATTTCCAACAACAAAAAGTTTACAAAATATATAAAAAATGACCAAACATTTATTGTTAAGAGATAAAATACACCATGGTGTAGGGAATATGTGATTTACCTAATTTTTGTAAGATTTAGAAATATTTTTAAATATTTATTTCTAGTCATATTTTAAAGTATTATTTGACACCAAGTGAGACTCATTTATATTCATTTACCCACATGTGGGATTCATCCCTCCGAGCCACAAAATAATCCTATAGACTAGTCGAAAAACTCGGAGGCAACCTAGAGAAGTATGGCCATGTGGTAAGTATAGATGGAGAAGATGTGGTAGGGATTGAGTGGGGGTAAGGTGTGGATTCAAAATTTAGACGCAATGTGGAATATCGGTGCAAAAATCACGGTGCGATAACATGATGAGACTCGGTGAGGGTAAAAAAATATGATGGTTTGAATATCTGACCTAATCATCTCGAATGATATGCTCTAACCACCCAGCCAACCGAGTTAGATTAAAAAAATAATCTTATATGTCCTATATTTAATAAAACTTAGGCCCAACCTTAGTATATAATGGGGTCGAGGACATTCATTTCAACACAAGAATAAATCTTATTTTCCAATATTAGTGCGAGTTGTTAGAAGAAAAATCCTTAGGAATATTTAATGCATGATGAAGATTTAAATTCCTTTTTTAAGGCATGATTTTATGAGTTATTATTTTTAACTCATCAGTTTGTAAAGGCTATGTTAAGCCTAGTTTCTTGTGTGGTATTCAAAGCTCGTGTGTGGAGCTAAATAGAATATTATAGAGTACCAAATAATTATTATGAGAGATTTGATTCTTCATATTTTGGGAACAATTTTATTCTTCATAGAGTCTATGGAAGAGGATCTTATTACATAGCTAGTCGACGACACTAGATTTGACTTAGCTCTACGTAGAGACTAGAGGTCATGCAATGAGGGGAATTCTATCGTAAGGTGATTTCATTAAATGAAAATAGATGAATTAGCTTAGCATAAAGCTATGAAGTTTTTTTCGCAAAATTCAAAAAAATTCTAAGACCAATCTAGGTTTTTAGTAACACGTCAAGAATTCTATAGAAGTGTAAAGACAAGAAGTTGTGTTGAAACACCGAGAAATATTTCCAAGACTAGTTTGGGTTTTGTTCAACTGATCGAACTGATTTGGAGGTGGACCTGAAAATTCATTATAGTCTATAATTTTTTTACTTACGATCTTAATTTTATAATGAATTTGTTCTTCAATTAACAAACCCGGAGATGTACACATTTTTAGAAATCTATTAATAATTATGTCTAGTATCCATAGTTTTTTACATTGAATTTATTTTCGTGTTTTTAATTTTTAGAAGCACAATGTATTGAGAGGGGGTGAATAACTCTCATCATGGTTTCTAATTAATTTACCAAACCATACATCACACATAACATGCATACTTATTAAGATATTAAACATTCATTCACAACAACATAAAACAAGATGCAAAATACATAAACATAATATGTAAGTGGGAAAACCTCATGGGGAAGAAAAACCACTTAAAATCATTTTAAATTAGATAAATCAAACATAATTAATGAAGCACCAACTTCACAAGGAGCACCAACCCCTATTTTAATAGAGTACCAACCCTACAAGGAGCACCGACCTCTAATTTAGTGAAGCACCAACTCCATAAGGAGGTTACAAACCCCTAATATGACAAGAAAAAAAAAAGCACTTGCTGATAACTATATGTATTTCTTTTCTACCACAACTGATGGAGATCTCTAATTCATCTCACACATTCACCTTCAAACCCTCATTCACCTAGCTTGCTTTTTCTTCTTCTTTCACACCTTGTCTTGCTTACAACACTTTCACACATGCTCTAAATCAGTCCTCAACCTTTAAAATAAATACTTATCCTTAAAATCATGAGTTCCTACATGAAACACTTTCACATATGGTTCACACTTTTTCCTCCAAGATCGAGTAGTTCAAAAATAAACTCAAAACACCTACTTTATAGGATTATCTTCCATTAAACACAAGATAGGTCACAAATTCATCATAATTTTTACCAAAAAAACTTTTAAAAATACCAATAAATTCATTACAACATTCACATATGAACCATATAGGTTGTTCATGCATAACACCACTCATCTTGACAAAACATACTCAGGACCCTATCACTAAGATGAGCTAAAACCACTAATTCCAAAAACATGATTATTAAATCCCAAAATTCATTACACATGTGTAATATGTCTTTAAAAATCATTTATGGTCATTAATTTTCTTTGACCAATCAAATAATTCATAACACAATCCAAAAGGCTTATATCCTTCACCAAATAGTTGTTTCCAACACCTTGTCCTCGCCAATATTAGACCTCAACAACACTAAATATCAACTCAACTATGGAATGTATCCACTATTTGGAATCCTTAGGACTTGTAGATCACATCCATGCATGTTATATTTCATGAAACATTTATATGTGAAAACCTCACTTACTTTCCTCTTCACTAGATTAAGTTTTCTATAAAATAGTTCCACAAACTCAACTAATTTACACCCTTTCTATCACTTAAAATACCTCCTAATGAATTGAATATGAACACAATTCATCATTCATCAATATCTAGGTGATATAGAGCATCAAACAATGCAATTCATGTCTCAACTAACAAAAACTTCTAGCCTGAGAAAACTTGTCTTGAAAAACAAAAACCTTTTTCTTGACTAAAGACCTAAAGTACCCATAAAAAATTCACCAAGATAAAAAACATTATATCATTGTAAATAAATCTTAATACTCTTTCTAGAACATATTCTAAATCCTTCTAACTTCCAGTGGAAGGACTTCATCTAATTCCATCTTTACAAACTACTTCTTCTTAAGCCTTCTAGGACTCAAGAACTAACCTTGAGCTCAATAAGATGCATCACACCAAAACTCACTTAAAAACCTAACCAAATCATGGAAAACCCTTATAAAGTATTTCTAAGAACTCAAAAAATTTCAACCATTATGAAAAACACCAAATCATCACTTTACCTCATGAAGCTACTTCACACCATGCTAGAATAAGCAACCTCAAAATTTTACTCTCAAAGATTAGGTCATAAATTTTTCAAATCATATCAAAAACACAAGTTTTATATTCCATTGTATATATCTCTAAAAATGGATAACAAAAATCTTGAATGTATTTCTAAAGCTTCATGTAGCTCCTACAATTCCAATTTTAGTGTAATCTACTCCAAACTACCCCAAAACCACCTCGTAAATAGGGTACACTTTGATCTTTTTAACTAAAAACTAGTCTCGAATCTATCATGGACATATAGAAAAACTCAGGGACACATAAAATTCCAATTTATTCATCAACTTCTTTTGATAACATTTAGTTAGATCCAACATATAACCAAATGTTTTAATATAACTTTTTGGAAATATAAAATATTCCTCTACAAAATCCAATCATCACTTTCTAAGAATGAATAAAAAAGCGTTCATTATACTGAAATTTGTCTAAGTTATTTTGAACGAGGGTTTAGTTAGAGTTTCAAAACAACTTACCTTCTTAACAATAATTCATAAAAATACATAATTAAACCACCTCATTATTTTTGTGAAACCTTCATAAATTACCTAAGAAAATGTGCCAAATATATTAGTCCCTATGAAAATCACATAGCCACCAACGAGCATTAAAAGGTCCACTTTTACCTTAAATATTCACTCCACAAAACCATGTTTTCCAAAAAAGAAGTATCTTGAAACTTATTATTCATAATGACCGTAAAATTGTTAATAAGCATCATGAAAACATCCTCTACTTCTAATATTAACCATACATAAAAATATCTCTTTAAATTACAAACCAATCTCATTTACCCATTCTTTATTTCTTGTTCTCATCTGTTTGCTTCCCAAAGACCTGAAAGACGTATCATTCCTATGAGTTATGACTTGAAACTCACTATAAACCTTATATATCATGTCACCATGGTGGTACCATGATCCAACAAGATTGATCAGCTCCAAAATTCATACCTACATATCATTTTGCATGCTCCGTAGATAGGAATAGGCCTCAATGACCTGATTCAACTATGAAAACCTATGAAATGATTATTATGACCTAATGAAAATATTGTACACATGTAACACACCTCATGGAACATGAATGACTTGTTAATACCTTCCACAAACTTAGTAATACTCATATTATGAATACGCAAACTAGAACCATGCAATGACACCATTACAACTTGCCAAATCTTGACACTACCAATCAAACTTCATGTTTGACATCTGAATAACATCAGTTAAAGAATCACATGATGTAATGAAACCATTTTCCATCAATGGACTTGACATTAATGAAAACCCTAACACACAATGGCCAACGATATTCCCTTTGTCATTGATGGCAACGACCTTTAGAAACATTGATGGAAATCAAAATGACCAACACACCTAATTGACATCATTTCCATGTTTATGATGCTTCTCTCCCCTTTTAAATATTTGAAAAATGCTAAAATGATAACTGGACATTAAAAATGCAAACACACATTGAAAATAATGTACAAAACTAACATACTTGGATAAGTATCCCCGCTCTACAACTCTATGCTCTCTCTTTTGACTTCAATAACAACATAAGGATGGTCCATGGACCTAGTATGACCACCCACAAATTTCCTCTAGAGTTGATACCCTCCTATTTTTCTTCATTCTCACACAACACCATCTTCTGGTCCTAATCAAACTCAAAAACACCAATTTTCCTCTAAAACAAACATGCTAACCTTTATAACCACTTGTCCCTAAAAATAATTTCATTGTATTTTTGGCCAACTTTAGTAACCTTGAACATCTCAATCATAGCATAAAACACCTTGTTATTTACCCCTGTATCTATAAAAACCTTCTTTAATGAAAACACACAAAATTTATACTTATCTTGTTTACATGGCTTGGAGATAGGACCAACATTTCAAATCTTCCTTAAAGCTCTTCCTTAGAGGTTTCAACCTTCTCTTGATGTTTCTACAACCTTCTTGATTCAAGTACTTGATTACCACAATTGTTTTTACCTTTCACAATTATCTAGATCCTTGAGAACTCAAAAAATCAATAAAGTAAGCTCCCTATGCCTTAAAACACTCATACGGACATGTAGCCTTCTTTTTCATAAGATCACAAAAATAACAGTCCTCAAACATGATTTCATAGTCAAATTAACATTATCAAATAGCCTCATAGATCTTTTTACGAAACTCAAAATTAAAAAAGGTACATGTTTACTATTATCTTCCTTTAGGCTTACAAGATACCTCTCATATCATAGGGTTAAACCCCATCCTCTTACATGCATACTTGAAGCTTGCCTTGTGCTTTGAAAACCTTCCAACATTCTTGAATCATTTGATTTTATTGATTTATCTTTTATGAGACATAATCCCACTTAAAATCATCATATCATGCTTCCTAACTATCTAAAAATTGTTTAAACACAAAGTTCTATATATCTTCACACCTATAAGCATACTATTGTGTAACTACACATTCTTCAATGTTTAATGAAGATGGAAGAAATCATTGTACTGATCCTGTCTCCAACTTTTCTTTACATTTCAAAGGTAAGAGACACTCTATGCTTAGTACATTTGTAGACCTTGAATCACTACCCCGACTCACAAGGTTTTGTTGGCCTATAGGGTACATTTTCACTTTTTTCATCATCATATTGTGCTTTTCAACTCTTATACTCATTCATGAACCTCTTTATTTGATGCAACTACATCTTACGAACTTTTGGAATATGAAATCTCTTTACTCCATTTGGCTCTCAACCAAGACTCAACTTTACCTTATGAATCCTCGCAAAACCGTGTTGACTAACCAATCCACTATCAACACAAGTTGAGGAAAATTATAATCATCTTAGGTTCTCAATAAAGTGGCACCTCGGGATTATGTTTTCAAGATGAAAACCTTAGGTTCAATTGTATCATATTTGGCATTTACCATCCTTTCAACCTATCAAGACTTAATAATTTTACCATAGATTACTTACTTTTGCAGATCAAGATCTCATACTTGCAACTCAACAAATATAGAAAATATCCTCCTTCAATGACTATTGCAATTCCATGTTTAAAACTCTAAATGAGTCACCCCTTTGTTTAGTTGACCTTATGGACTGTCAAATATAGATTTCAACATCTTTTCATCAACTTTAGACCTCTGTGAGATATACTCTTATAGTTTTTAGTCTTTGAAATATTCAAATCATCTTCATACACTTGGTGACCCATTCATAACACATATTTTTTTAATAGACCTTATAGATCATTATATCTCGCTTTCTTTCTTCACTAATCCCATTCTTGGACCAAGACTTCAAAATTTTGACTTAGACCAGAATGTCACTATCCTAAGGAGCCTTCATGAATCAAAACACATTCCATTCAGATAACTTTCATCTTATTAATGCATTGAAAACTTGAACATATAGAATTTCACTCACACAACAGACATTTGGAGGACAAACACTTCATTCATAGTCTTATTTTCTCATAACAACATCTCTAATGTACATTGAACTCTAGATGAATTGACCACAAATCATAGAATTTACATACCTTAGGCCTTCTTTTACATTCTTTGGTCAAATATCATCACCATTCAACTCATAATTCACACACTTTGTATTTTAGTGTTCAATCATGCATGTATTAACTGTACCTTTCATTTTGATTGATCACTCTTGATAATAGACCATAAACCTTTAAAGAAAACTTAAAACTCTTTAGAATTTCCTCAAACCTATTGAAGACATAACACACTCAGTACCTAATCTAGCTGTTGACACATCTTTTCATGACCACTTTTCAAAATTAGTAGCTCCCATACATTCATTGTTAAGACTGAGAAACATCACCGCATTCTATTCCTTTCTCCTCGTATGCATGGATGTTATTTACATGCTTAAAAACATTGATATAGGCCTTTTCAAATTCAATGTGTTATGAGACACACATTTATAGTACTCATATTTGATGATATATACTCTAATGAATAAATATGTCTTGCATAAACTATGCTTCATACATTGAGAGTTAATCTATCTTTACCTTTATCACAAAAATCAAAACATCATACTATATGCTCTTATGTCAAATGAGAAGAAACTATTATCTATTTTTCCGCCTGGGCAAAAATGGACAACGATGGTAAATTAAATCTTAGGACCACTAATTTTCTTCATGGATCAAATCATGAGGTTGGTTCATTGAATGAGCCTACAATTTTGGATCCACCTTGACCTATGAGTTAATTAAGAAATCAATATAACACAATGATTATTTATTCATAGCATCAGATAGTTCGAAACGAGGTTGCATATAAATATGTTGAAAATTTCACATAATTTGATGAGGAAACCAATATCAGAGGTTGTTTAGCAGCATTTGGGTATACCCCTCAACTATGTTATAGTTGAAGAAATTTGCAAAGGAAATAGAGAAAAAAGGTAAATTTATTGAGGTGGATGATGTTTAGAACTTGACTAAAGAAAGACTTGATGAATTGATCAATCCAGTTGGAGGTTTTCATCCGATGATAGGTAGAAGCTTCGTGTTTTCCTAAGATCAAAATTGGCCCCTGCAGGCTTACTTTGCATCATCTCAGGAAAAGTGGTTAAAAATTGATAGGTCAATTTTAAGGTGTCCCTATACTTTCATTGTTCTCCGGAAGTGAAAGATCTCAAAATTTTGAGGGGTTAGTGCACAATTTGAAAATTTATGAAAGGCATCACAATGGGTTATAAGCTGGAAATAACTCATTGAGCAGCTCGGTGAGCTAATGTGAGTGGTGAGAGTCACCAAGTGTTAGATATCTCGGTTGAGAAATATTGAAAGCGACCAACCAGCGAATTGTTCCCAAACTTTGTGAATCCGATGAGGAGCTCAGGTGAGCTCAATTTGGCTTATCGAAGTAGCTCAACATTCAAATGTTGGTTTGGCTTTTGTTTCATGCATCGAGTATCAAGTTTGGGCTAAGGAAAGAATAAGTGAGATCGGTGGCTCATTCGATGTATTGAGGTGATTGGAATGGACTCGCTGTAAGGAGATCATAAGGGGATGGTGATCGAGAACTCGGTCTGTGAGAATTGGGAGTGTCATTGTAGAGATAAGCCAGGCCACCATGTTAATTCGGTACATCAGTGAATTACAGGGTGGATTAATGTGTGCTCAAAATTTGATAATCTCAGGTCGGGATGAAATTTTATACCTTGGTTTACGTGAGAGAAGTCGCACATAATGATACAAGGCCATGGTATGATAGATAAGGGGTTAATGGAGTCCGACATTCGAGCTTGTAGCTAATAACTCCGGGTCGACGTGAAAGAGAAATGAGATTAATTCTCTTGTAAACCTAGTAAACAAAAAGTGAGAAATCCGTCAGGAGTTCATTGTGAGTCACAACGAAAGGAGCATCATTTATGTGGGCCGAGTTATACTCAGACAATCCAGGGAGATGCACCAGAAAGAGCACGTGGCTTTTGGGTTCATTGAATTGATCTAGTGGAGGATAGGAACTCGAGATGAGGCGTTTGGCACGACTCATAGGTGAGCTCACTATCAAGGCCGGTCGGATGAAAAGGTGAGCCATTTCAGGAGACGCTTGAGGAGAATGTCCGTTTGATGAGGCTGAGATAAGTAAAATGAGCTCGGGAAGATATTGGGATAGGATGCAGAGAAAATGTGATGAGAATCGTGACTCGAACGTGCTAGAATCAATACAAATGGCTCGAGAGTATGCGAGTTCCAGGTGATCATCAGTGCATTCAATTCTAGATGAAACATGAATCATTGCGCACGAGGTATTGGCTCGCTGCAGCGAGTCTTGGAGCAGGTAGTCCGAGTTATTCTTTACTGAGTTAATCAAGATAAATTCATAGGCATTGGAGAGTCATTTCAGGATCGAACAAGGGCGAGTTTCTTAACGAATGGAAAGATAGAGAAAGAGCTTGCAAACCATGTCGATGGAGGCCGAGTTGTGTCGGAAAAAAATTATCCCATCAGTATTTCAGATGTCTGTGAGAACTGATGAGGTGAAGTTTACAGACATGTCATGATGAAGAAGGACGAGCCGAGATAGAAGGTGAAGAGAGATGAAAGAAATGTTAGGAGTTAAGTCTACGTTTTCACTTCAGAGTTTGAACCAATCACTTTTTGGAGAACAGTAACTTTGGATTTCGGGACTTACACACTCTGGAGGTTTGAAGAGTTGAGGCGACAAGTTGATAAAATACAATTTTAACTTCCGAACTCCGAAATCTGAAATTCAGACTTCAAATTTCGGATTTGGCTCATTTTATGCTTCGGATGATCACAAAAGGATTCCGATGTGACCCGGTCCATGTGGCAAAAGGATTCCCGAGGAACTTGGCCAACACATTATTGGGGTCGTTATAGAGTAAATGTCGATGTTATCGGTGGGAAGATTCAAGCTCCTAGGTCAATGCATGAAGCTCGGAGCCAAGCTACTCGGCCTATACACCACGTCAGACGTTGGTAAAAGTCATTAAGCATATGGGAGTTTAAATGAGCCATAGATATTCCAAATCAACCGCCGAGCTGGAAAAGTGGAGATCGATTGGGGCTTCGACCAATGTGGGCCCGAACTGTAAAAGTGGAGATAAAAAGAATATGCCCGAGTAAGTGGCATGTTAAGAGGAGAACTTGGTGATTGATGTTGATAAATTTTCAAAGGCGTGCATTCGAGTTTAATATGAAGCATGCTAAATAAACAAAGGAACCCGCCAATATATAAAAACCAATGTGGAATGTCGAGTTAGTCGAGATGTGTAGAAACAACGTAGTAAGTCTTGTAAAATCCCACAATGTAAACATAAAACATGGACTTCGATGAGTAATAAGGTAACTCACCGAGTCGTTTTGTGACTCGGCGAGTTGATGGAGTACAATCCACGATATACCCAAAAGTAATTTTTCTCAAGAATCCATAACTTCTTCCCTGGTTGTCCGTTTTTACAAAATGATAGTCGTTGGAATTGGGAGAGAGAGATCTACGCAATGGAATCATAAAGATATAGATTTTTGAAAGTTTTAGTGTTTTGAAATTATAATATTGTATCATTTCGAAAATAGTGCCTCAAAAGGTGGAGTTCCTATTAATGAGGCAAGCATGGTTGACCACTACTCCTAAAAACTTGCCTAGTTTTTAGGATTCTTCCTTCCTTATCTCAACAACTCAGAAGTGATATAAATTGTAAAAGGGTACTTATTCTAAAAAAAGGTTAGATATTTTTCAAGATTCCCCTCTCTTCACAAGCTGCATTGTTATGAATTTGCAGGCTTTCAAGCCTTTCATCTCACAATTTTAATGGAATCTTATGCCTTTCCGTGTTGTAATGATGCACTATGAAAGTGCTTGATGTAATGTAAATTATGTTTTGTGATCAATTATATGTCCTTACATAATTTTTCTGCTTCTATTTTCCTCTCTCATGTTTGCAGGTGAATTGTGCAACCAATGTTTCTTTTACACATTTTAGAGGTCATTGTGCTAATCAAGGAATGAAGTAATGTATGTAAATTTAGTGTGTGATGTATCTTCATCCTCCTCATTAACATCTCTCTTCATTGGTAAACCGAGATTTTGTCTAGAAAACCCCTTTCTTGGTGCATCACCACTTTTAGTTGAGATTTTATTTCGTGCAAATATTTTTTTCGTAACTCCCTTGAAATGTTAGTATAGGTATAGGTAAGTATTTTTATTGCATTAGGAGTAGTGTAGTATTATTTTAGGAAGAGGAAGTTGGCCTTCTCTGGAGGTTCACCTCGAGCCCAAGTCCCACAAACTGAGAGAGTGATCCCATGTTATCCAATCACACTTAACGTAGGCCATTCGGGGTGTGGTTATTTGGTGATAACTTGATTTTGGCATGCCCAACGAGTTGGTAGGTGAAAGCTCTACATTTCACGAGGTATCCCATTGTAATATCATATCCATCGTGCTACCACCACTAATATTTTTGGCACGTCATATGGGACCATGAGAGTCACATTGTTCACGAGTGTGAGTATTTGTGTTCACTTTATTTTCATTAATTTGTTATGCTCTTAGTGAAATTTCAGCCTTAGGAGATATATCGAAGAAAAAATTGTGACTCCATTGGTCTAAGTAACCCACTCTCTGAGTTGCAGACTATCTTTTCAACCATTTCCATCCATTCTTCTTCTACATATTTCCATTTTTCTCCCATTCATGAAGCTTTGCAATCACGTCTCTATTCCTATAGTGGAATTCTCTCTTGCAGCAACATCAATACCAATTCAACATTCCTTCAAGCTTGCAAAATCCATCTTCAGATTATTATAGTTCACCTTAAGTTCAATATTATGATGAAAATCAGTCACAACATGCATATCAACATGAGTAGATTTATGGCTAGTTTGGTCATCCACCAAATATTGGAGCTGTTGAAGAGAAAGGATATGCAGATTTCGAGGCTATCCTACATCTGAAGAGGGCCAATTGCAAAGAAAATTTCAAGATTTAAAGTATAGCATGGTGAAAACGAGGATTAAATAATTGAGAAAGGACACCCAGATTGGTTTCAGGATTCCATACCCCTGGACTAGCCCTATACAAGGTGATTTTACCCCAAACAAGAACTCAATTGGATGGTTACAAAACTTCTTGAGATTAGAAAATAGATTAAGAGACGAGAAGCTTATGAATGCAATTCTAGTTAACCCTCTGAATGGTAAGTACTTACATTATCACCTTACAACCCTCTTCCCATGTCTCTATCCATACGATTCCGATTTGAGCCCCATAGTCCTAGTCTTTCATATGTTGCCCATATTATGAATCTCACTTCTTCTTCTACTATTCTTACATCCCATGATGAGTCTTCTACTCCTATTTCTTCTAAAATTCCTTCTTTTCTATAAATGCCATCATTACAAGGAATTGCACATCTTCCATCACTGCAAACAATGAATGAAACAATTCAGCTCCAACCCACCTCTCCTCGTATAGTCCAAACCCATTTCGGGAAGACCAAGAATGTGATTGTAGTGAAGAAGAAGAGGAGAGTGTTAAGGAACTTAACAAGGATGAGATTGCAAAGAATCAACAAGTGGGCTGCAAGATTGAACATCAAGCAAGTTCCCTCATTATTCAAATTCTCCATCAAAGGTTGAAGCTAAAAAAGGTGGTGAAGACTCGAATGTACGAAGAGAAAGAAAAAGTAAATAATGACCAACAGTCTACCTATTCATAATGCATCATCTATATTAGTTCCATATCATCACATGAGGTTGGATAACCAAAAGTGGTAAAACCAGTTGTATAAGTGAAAGAGTTGGTTTCAAATCCATAAGAAGAGGAAGATCATGTGCAAAAAATGAATAAAAATTCTCAAACGTGCAAGATGCTTCAAGTGAGGGTAGTGATGCTAACTTTCTTACATGCCAAGAAACTGTAACATTTATGGAACATTGCAGCAGTTTGCCAAGAGCTTCATTGGATGTTGAAATAAGGAGGTTCATGTTGTGAAGGAAATAAATACAAACTCAGTGGTTTTGAGTATGAAATAGGAAGCACAAGAGGTTTCAAATCCTTCCCCTCCTTCATTATTTCAAAAATCTGATTTCTTACATGAATTTTTTCTTGCAAATTTTATGTTTGAAAATGAAGAAGGCTATTGTGGATCATCTGTTAATTCAAAGAAAATCATACGGAGGTTGAATTTGGATAATTCCAAGTTCTTTAATGAGCACGAGACTATGGAGTTCAACAACTTTATAGAAGGAATAACTCAAGCACAACCAATCACTCCAAGCAATCCTTTAGAATCTGAATTGGAGGAATTGAATCTTCCACATCTCTCATTGAACAAAGAAGAAAATGAGAAAATAGAAGAAATTGAGCCAAATTTAGAATCCTTAAGTGAAGATGACATCATTAGGAGTTTCTTGCTCTCAATTGTGGAACCTGTTTTGGTTAATGAACTAGTTTTGGAGGAGAATGTTTTTGAAGATCTCACTACCAATAATAATCCTAAAAACCAATAGGTGGATAAATCTGACTCTACAGGTTTCATGTGGGATGAGAAGGTTAAAAATGTAGAACAAATTTTTCTTCAAATGGAAGTGGAACTCCTATATGAGTAGTATGCTTCAAACACTTGTAGTGATTTTCAAGTGACTTCATTTGAGGCTGCAAGTAATCCAAGAGAGTTTCATGTTGTGGAAGAATTCCTCATTGTCAAGGAAGGAAAAGGAAATGAAGAGGAAATCACTTCAGTACCATTCATTCATGTGGAAGAAGAGTTGTTTGTAAATGGGGAATAGGAGGAAAATTAGATCATAGAAAATCACCTTCTTTAACGATGTCTTCAAGTTGACTTTCTTTTTCAAGTCAAAGGTTGGAGTAACGGTCATGTTCAAAGGGTTAGACCATGTTCCATAAGGTATTTTGTGTCTTTGGAGTCAAAAAAATGTTATACCCAATCACATTCACTTCAGAATGTGAGAATGAGTTTCACGGTCCCCAAGGATCATTCACGAATGCCTTTACAAAATAAGTGCAAACAAACTACAAGAGGCATACTTTTTCTTTCTATTTGACGCCATGGTAAACAAAGTGGAGAATTGGGTTCGTATCCACATTTCACTTTCAATATCAGCTATGTCTATTGTCAAATCATTTACTTGTTTTCCAATTATGAGAAAGGGAAGCTATTTTACATAGCCAATTACAGGGGTTCATTTATCTTACCTGTGCTCATAGCGATTCTTGTATAGTAGGGCTATGTTTTTTTAAGAAGAATAATCGCATTGCACACTCTACATGTTTCATTTGAACCATGTATGGTTTTTAGTTTTATGTGTTTTGTGTTTCGTCTTCGCTCTGCCGCATAGTGTGTCGAAGGTGAAATTTTCAAACAGGGGAAAAAATCAAGTTTTAATAGAGTTCCATGATGTCTCGAATCCGAAAATGTTTACTCAAATTTCTGCAGTGTGTCATGCATTCCAGGTAATCATGGGTTCTAATGTGCTTCATATTTGACAACATCGAGATAATGGATAGGTTCAAACAGGTCTACTTCAAGTTTGGGATTAGTTTTGAAATAACAGTGACTCCATGCCCAATTGATGTTACATATTACTAGAGTCAAGGTTAGCGGGAATGCATCCCCAGAGGTTTCCAAAAATGTTATCCTTTTTTTTCCTCTCTGGAAAAAAATGGACAATGGTGGTAAATTACACCTTAAGACCGATATTTTTCTTCATAGAGAAATTCATGAGGTTGGTTCATTGAATGAGGCTGCAATTTTGAATCCATCTTGACCTATGAGTTACTGAAGAAATCAAGTTCACACAATGAGTATTTTTCATAAAGCATCACATGGTCCAAAAAAGAGGACGTAGATAAATATGTTGAATATTTTACACAATTTGATGAGGAAACCAATATCATAGGTTGCTTGGCACCATTTGGGTATACCCCTCAACTATGTTATATCTACATAAATTTGCAAAGGAAATAAAGAAAAAGGTAAATTGATTGAGGTGGATGATGTTCAGAACTTGAATGAAGAAAGACTTAATGAACTAATCGATCTTGTTATAGGTTTTGATCGACGATAGGTAAAATCTCTGTGTTTTTCGAAGATCAAAATTGGCCGTTAATAGGCTTACATTTGGGCATCTCCAGATAAAGTGGTTAAAAATTGATAGGTCAATTTTAAGGTGTTCATATACTTTCATTGTTCTCCGGACGTGAAAGATCCCAAAATTTTGAGGGGTTAGTACACAATTTGAAATTTTATCAAAGGGGTCATAAGGGGTTATAAGCTTGAAATAACTCGTTGAGAAGCTCATGAGTTTGCGCTTTCGGTGAGATAATGTGAGTATTGAGAGTCACCAAGTGTTAGATATCTCGATCGAGCTATTTTTAACGTGACCAACCAGGTGAATTGTTCCCAAACCTTGAGAATCCGATGAGGAGCTCATGTGAGCTAAATTTTTCTTATCAAAGTAGCTCAACATTTAAATGTTGGTTTGGATTTTTTTACAGGCATTGACCCATGAAGGTTGGGCTAATTAAAGAATAGGTGAGATGGGTGGCTTATTCAATGTATTGAGGTGATTCAAATGGACTCGATGCAAGGTGCTCATGAGGGGATGGTGATCTAGAGCTCAGTGTGCGTGAAGGGGGAGTGTCATTGTAGAGATAATCCCGGACACCATGTTAAATTGGTACGTCATTGAATGACAGGGTGGATTGATGTGAGCTCAAAATTTTATAAGCTCGGGTCAGGATAAAAGTGTATACCTTTTTGCACGTGAGATAAGTCACACAGAACGATGCAAGGCCATGGTATGATAGATGAGGTGTTGATGGAGCCCAAAATTAAAGCTTGTAGCTAATATCTCGGGCTCGTTGTGAAAGGGAAATGAGATTAATTCACGTGTGAGCATGATAAAAAGAGGAGATAAATCCATTGGGAGTTCACGGTGAGTCGCATCGAAAGGAGTGAGTTGATCATCATTTATGTAGGACAAATTACACTCACATAACCCAAGGAAGATGCACAAGAAAGAGCACATGGGTTTTGGGTTCATTGAATCGAGCTAGTGGAAGATAGGAACTCAGGCTGAGGCATTTGGCATGACTCGTAGGGGAGCCCATAATCGAGGCCACTCAGATGAAACTGTGAGCCATTTCACGCTACTCTTGAGGAGAACAGTCGTTTGATGAGGCTGAGATAAGTAAAATGAGCTCAGGAAGATATTGGGATAGGGTGGAGAGAAAGTTGTGATGAGATGTTTGACTCAAAGGTTTCAGAATCATTGTTTATCGCTTGGTAGTGTGCGAGTTTCAGGTGCGCATTAGTGCGTTCAATTTAGAATCAAACATGATTCGTTGGGCATGATGGATTAGCTTGATGCAGTGATTCTCGGAGTAGTTCATCTGATTTCTGCTTTATCGAGTTAATAAGGATAAATTCGTAAGAGTTGGAGATTCATTTTAGGATCGAACATAGGCAAGTTGCTTAATGAATGGAAAGCTCGACACAGAGCTTATTAGCGATGTCGATGGAGGCCAAGTTACGTCCGTAAAACAATTTAGCTTATCAGGATTTTGGATGTCTGTTAGAATCGACAAAGTGAAGTTTGCAGACATGTCACGATGAAGAAGGATGAGCCAAGCCAGAAGGTGAAGAGAGATCAAATAAATTTCACAAGTTGGCTCAGGGTTATGAATTCAAAGTTTGAACCGATCTCATTTCAGAGAACAATGACTTAGGATTTTGGGACATACACTCTTCAGAGGTTATGAGAGTTGAGGCGATGAGTTGATAAAATATAAGATCAACTTCTGAACTTTGAAGTCAAAAATTTAGAATTCATATTTAGGGATTGGATCATTTCGGGTCTCGGCAACTCGGTATTTTTGGGGATGAGCACATGATGGTTCAGATGATCACCAAAGATTAATTTCAAATTCCTTGGACACTGAAATTAGATGCGACTCGGTCTATGTGGCAAAAGGATTCCCAAGGAACTCAGCCAATACATCACCGGGGTAGTTATAGAGTAAATGTCAATGCTATCGGTGGGAAGATTCAAGCTGCTCGGTTAATACATGAAGCCTAGAGCCGAGATACTTGACCTATCTACCACGTCAGACGTTGGTATAAGTCACTAAGCAGACGAGAGTTTAAATTAGCCATGGAAATTCCAAATCAACCACCGAGCTATAAAAGTTCATATCGGTTGAGGTATATGGTAAGTGTCACGGGCTAGCTTTAAAGCGGAATAAACTAGCCAACGTGCGGCACTGAGACACTACCTTTTTCGCTCGCCTTAGAGGATCAAGTTACTCCAGTAGTCCCAGACTACGCCTTTCTCCGTCTTCTGCCACCACCCATTCCCCAACTGCATCTGCAACATGCACAAGTGAACCTTTCCAACACCCTTCACAGCTGCCCATACAACTGCTCCAGAAGACCACTCGCCGAATACCACGGCTGCCCATACAACCGCCGGGAGCTCTTAATATGTCTTCTTAGTCCACTTGAGGGAATGCACAACTCACGCCTCCACGACTCATCACTGACCCAGCTTCATGCCGCTGGCCGGCTCTCTGTCGAACATCCCACTGTTCTGCACAAGGCCACTGAGGAGCATCACATGCACCTATCTGTCATCCATCCATGAGTCTGCCTGAGTTGCCGCGCCGGTCACCTACGCGTGCACCGACGGGGGAAGTCCTCCTCTGAGTCCTTCCCGGGTGTGAGCCTCTACTCACCCCGACCTGCTGACCTCTGTCACCCAAGTCCAACGCACCAAGGATCCCTGCGGGGAGCACTGCTAGCTCGCCATCCTGGTAGACCGCATCACATGCGGGTGAGGTACTCTGCTTCCCTCGGCTCGATCCATCCTCTGATCTCGCCCCGATGCCATGGCCACTGACATCGGCGTGCCTACTCTTCGAGACACCCGTCTGCGTCCAGACCGCATTGACTTCACAAGTCTTCTGCCTTCGTTGTCAGCTCACCACACTGCAACGGTATCCATGATGTCCTTGACTCAGCCCACCATGTCGCGCATCACCATGTGAACTATCCTCTGTCCACTTCACTGAGTCTCAGCCTCTGCTTACCTGCACCCACTCCGCATCCGCGCTTCCGGCGCACTCCGATACATCTATGTGAGCACTCGACTCATCTGCGCTGTTTTAACCTCTGCAAGGTTGAGGAGCTCGCCACACTTGGCTCGCTCGCGTCCGAGTTACTTCTCCTCCGTTTCGACCTCCGAATCCCAGTCTCACTCCATCACGCCTCTTGGCTGTTTCCCACATGAACTCTGCTTCTAAGGACGTTGCCACCTTAAAGGTCTCCCCAAGTCCACTGTCACTTAACACTGGAGTCCCACTGCTGATCCACGATGCACATCACTGCATGGACATACTCCGCAAGGGTAGAGTATATCTCCAAGGTCTGCTGAACACCCCATCCTCTGAATGTCCAGTGCACCAAGTGTTCCACACTCCACTTGGTGGGGTTGTGAGTTCCCACTGTTGGTCTGTATTGACTGCCATGCTCACTTGGCTCTTTAGGCATGCGCTGCACTCTCAACGCAAGGCCTCTATCGTACAAGGTCTTCATGCTTCAAACCAACTCCCGCTCTGCCACTGCATCGCCCACATGAGTTGCCCAGCTCGCTCCGCGTACACTGGGTAAGTTCTTCGCTCCAAGACACCTTGCACTGTTCCTAAGTGCAACCAACTTAACTCACCAACCCGCCTCGGCTAAACCTTGATTCTGAGACATCCTTGGGCTCGTAGCATGGTCCTTTCATATTCCCCATGCACAACTCTTACTCACTCCATAGCCCTCAAGAGTTGCATTGGTGCGCCACCGGGAACTTCCCGGGAGGTCACCCATTTATGCCCTGCGCGCTTAACTCGCCCAACTGGAGTTATATTGATGTGACACCGGGAAGTTCCCGGGAGGTCACCCATTTTCAGCCTGCGCGCTTAACTCGCCCAACTCGCCCAGATCTTCTGTCAGCACATGCATGCGAGGTCGTCAACCCCAACCCATGCCTGGCCAACCGTTTGCCTCGGCCGGGATCCATTCTGGAACCCTGGATAGCGCCTCGTGCACTACCCTGCGCGGATGGGGTCTGCCCATCCTGGGGGAGGCGGTCGCTCTGTGAGCATGGAGACGCACCCCCATATAGTAAGCGGTTGGGGCTTTGACCAATGTGGACCCGACATGTAAAAGTGGAGCAAACAAATAATATCCCTGAGTAGATGGAAAGTTAAGAGGAGAACTTGGTGATTGATGCCGACAAATTTTCAAAGGGTCTCGTTCAATTTTAATATGAAGCTTTCAAAATAAACAAAGGAACCCACCAATATATAAATACCAATGTGTAATGTCGAGTTAGTCGACGCGGTGTGTAGAAACAAGGTGGTAAGTCTTTTAAAATCCCACGATGTAAAGATAAACAATGGCATTCACCTAGTAAGAAAGTAACTCCAAGCCATTTTATGACTTGACGGTGATGGAGTACAATGCACGAGATACCCAAAATTAAATTTTTCTCAACAAGCCATAAATTCCTCCCTAGTTGTAAGTTTTTACAAAATGACATTCGTTAGAATTGGAAGAGATATAGCTATGGAATGGAGTCATCAAGAAATGGATTTTCGAGAGGTTTTGTGTTCGAAATTACAAGATTTCCTCATTCCAAAAATAGTGCCTCAAAGGTGGAGTTGCAATTAATGAGGCAAGCATGGTTGACCTGTTCTACTACAAACTTGCCTAGTTTTTAGGGATTCTTCCTTCCTTCTCTCAAAAACTCAAAAGTGTTATAAATTGTAAAGCACTAATTATTTCAAAAAAATGTTAGACATTTTCCAAGCTTCCCCTCTCTTCACAAGCTCAGTTGTTGTGAATTTGCAAGCTTTCAAGCCTTTCTTCTCAAAATTGTAATGACAACTTATGCCTTTCCCTGCTATAATGATGCACTGTGCAAGTGCTTGAAAAAATGGAATTCATGTTTTTTGATCAATTATATGTCCTTACATCATTTTGTTACTTCTATTTTCTTCTCTCATGTTTGAAGGTTATCTTTTCAGCTGAATGTTTCTTTTAAAAGTTTTTGAGGTCATTGTGCTTATCAAGGAATGAAGTACTATATGTAAATTGAGTATTAGATGTATCTTCGTCCTCCTCATGATCATCTCTCTTCATTGGAAAGCCGAGAATTCTTCTAGAAAACTCCTTGTTTGGTGCATCACCACTTCTAGTTTAGCTTTTATTTCTTAAGTATTTCTCCCAAATCCCCTTGAAATGTTAGTATAGGTCTATGTAGTTGTTTTTATTGCATTACAAGTAGTGTAGTGCTTAGTTTAGGAAGAGGAAGCCATACTTCTATGGAGGTTCACATCAAACCCAAGTCCAACAGATTGAGAGGTGATCCCATGTTTCCCAATCATGCCGAATTTCCAATCTGCACACACGGGACATTCAGGGGTGCAAAGATTTTGTGATAACAAATATGACACAAGATCATGGTTACCCTTAACAAATGGATCATTATATCTTCAACTAGACATTGATGGCCTTTAAATTCCAACAAGGAAACTTCAGGACATTCATACTCAATAACTTAAGGCATAGAGTATAATCATATATAGATACATATAATCCTCACTATGAACTACACTGCAGACAATATAAACAGGATAATTTTGCCATAGCTCATGATGATGGATCACATACATATAACCATTATTGATAAATTCATATGTATTCACGGTATAATAATATAATTTTTAAGTGATATTAACTTGGATACAAATGTATAGTCATCTTGACTCATGACACTTCACTTAAACAAAAACCTTAAGAGAAAAAATAAGAGACAACTCTATGACAAAAATCATTGATATAGAAATATAAAGACATATTTTTGAGCATCGAGAATATACCTTAGATAGATAGATGACCTTTTGACTTGAGGGATAAGACCAAAATACATAGAGTTCCTAATAAATTTAGAGATTGAACCTTAATGAAACATGCCTTGAAAGTATAATGAAGAAACATTTTTACTTAATACTTTTCATAGAGACATTTTCAAGACATTATCTTTCTAACACCACGTATTTAGACCTTAACACTAGATAATTATCAATAGGACTATGAAAGAATTGATTCATGGAGGCACATCAGAATCTTATTAGATAGAAACAAGTCATACTTAGAAACCTATCAATTTCAAGAGATTTAACACATATGTAAAGATCACATATCATACAAGATATTACCATTGAACTGTCCCACACACCTAACTTATTCAAATTATCATGCACTAAAGCATTGAAGCACATGTGATCTTCTTTAACTAGAGTAAACTTGCTTCCTTGACTTGATTTTTGCTTGATGAATTTTTTTTCCACCTTGATATCACAAAATTCCTCCTTGATGGACTTCACACTTTACATAATAGACTAAGAATCAATTTCATTGACATTATTTTATTAATCAACAATATTATTTTCCTTAGGCTCCTATATAATTTTTTTGATTCATTGATAGGACTGATTTTCTTCTTCAATACTATTATATTTTAAGTTTGAAAAGTTTTATTACTCTTTGAAAATTCAACTTGATGATAAGAGGTAGCAATATGTCTATGTTTGTGACATTTAAAACACACAATCCCATTATTCCTCCTTGACTCAAACACACTCAAATTTCAACCACACTCCTTAGCCTCATTAGCATACCCACAACAAGATTTACATTCACCCTTAAGAAACTTTCAACATCATTCTTAGAAGACCCTCTTTAGAAATATCTAGCTCTATGACTAAAATCATGACAACTATAACAACAATCATTAAATGAAGAACCATACCTTGCAGAATTAATTTTTATAATGAACTTATAGCTTCTTTTATGATCCTTCTTGGTCACTTTTGATCATCTTGAGTACTTGTTATAAGTACACTTTCATTCTTCACATGTTCACCTTTAAACTCTAGGCCTGTTTTGTCAATAGTCATTCTTTGGCTATCCAAGATCCCATAAAGAGCTTCAAAACTCTTCTCTAACTTCCCATGTATCTTGAATCTATTGGAATCATATTCTAAAAAATATTCAAAAAAATTAAACCTCGTTCATATATGGAACACATGTCTTCTTTCTCCTTGGGGCTTTAGACAATATTTTAATATGTGACTCCAAACCCTTTCTGAATTGACCATGCTCTATCTCAATATATTTTATCTGATCTTGTAAGCCATGAATCAATGATCAAGAAAATTCATTCCTCATCCTAAACGTAGATTCAACATCTAAAGACATTCCCATTATTTGTCCTTCTAGGATATCCTTTAAGTGATTAAAATTGCTTCTCAAGGACATGCTTTGTGATACAAAATTTTGAAATCAAAATTCACCGAGACAAGGGGTTGAATCAGTCCTACAATTATTTTTACTTAATTTACCAAACCATACATTCATCAATAAAGTTTTCCATACATCATTCATAACCATGTGGGCTTATTAAGATATTCAACATTCAATTAGAACAACATAAAGCAAGATGCACAACAAATAAATGCCATATTTAAGTGTGAAAATCACATGGGAATAAAAACCACTAAAACTCTTCTTATATTAAACAAATAAAAGAGATTTAGTAAATCAACGAATTCACAAGGAGCACCAACCATTCAAGGAAGAAAAACCCCTAATTTAGTGAAGCAGGTCACTCCCACAAGGTGGATACAACCTCCTAAGATGAATAAGACCTAAATAAGTCACCTGATTATGATGATATACAAATTCATTTCTTTGATAACTGATGGATATCTCTAATTCAGCACACATAATGACATTAAAACCCTCATTCACCTAGCTCTCTCTTTCTCTTTATTTCACACCTTATCTTGGCTTCAAAAATTACACACATGCTCTCAATAAATACTCAACCTATAATTAACTTATTTAACCTTAAAATCAAGTTTTTATACCTATTACACTCTCACATATTAGTCATAATTTTTCCTCTAAGATTACTAGTTCAAACATGAATTGTTATCGCTGAATCACAACACCCTCTGATTTGCACAAGTGTGTGTTCTTGAGCTCACGGTGTGACTGGGTAACATGAGTAATATCTCCAAGTTGTGGGACTTTCTACTTGAGATATACCTCCAGAGAAAGTTGGTTCTTGCTCCTAAACTACCTACCACAATCTACTCTAATGCAAGTAAAACTGTCTTATCCTAATCTATCTTTCCAAGTGACTAGCAAGAGAGAGTGCATGAAAAAAAATCCTACACTAAAGCGGTGATAGACCAAAAAGGAGGGGATCAGGGTAAGTTCATATGTGTATCTACTATTATTGGAATTTTGGAGAGACTCAAGTAACATCGAAGCTTCTGTAGAATATTAATAAACCTATATTCCTTGGTTGGTTTCTATTAGCAAATTAAAACATTGGTTTGTTATGTGTCGATTATGCTTTGGGTATGTTATGTGGCGATCATGTAAATTAATATTGATATGTACATGTTTATTGTATAGCTTATGAATCTTATAGATGCCTCCGTATATGCATACTATGGAGGCTCCTTTAGATAATGTCATAGCATCTACAAATCCACTAACTTTGGTATAATTTTTAAAATTAGTTAAATTTTGGAGGAATGTTTTCTTATTACTTATTTACAATATAAAATTTTGTACATGAAATATTTAATTTGAACTATTTATTTGTATGTAGCCTACCCCTTGTGAGTCTACCATTGACCCTATAACGTGTCGATGACAAATTGATAGGGATCATGAGATTGCGGTAAGATTTCACATGCATTATAAATTCTAAGTTTCTAAATTTTGAATGTATTTTAAAATTTTGGGTGTTAAAAACTTATTGTTTATGAATGTGCAGGCTAGGTTGCAGGCCTTCTTAGAGACGCCTAGGACCACACAGATGAAATCCATAGTGGCATCTCCCTCCACTACATCCACAGGTTGTGGACATGCTTCTTCTAGTAGGGAAAAGAGAGGGAAGATGTTTCATGATTAGATTCATAGGACTGGATGTAACCATATATATGCCATCTAGTCCTAGTATATAATCCATATATATCCTTATACTACCGCATGTGGTCCTATATGTATGACACACTTAGTTTGATACATGTTATGAACTTATATTTTCAGAGACACATCCAACACACTTAGTTTGATACATTATATCCATGTTGGTTTTCATAATGATATTACTTCTATGTTTGATTTGATTTCATTGCACATTATATCCTTCTATGTACTTTTCGTAACCATATTACTTTTATATGTTTGATTTGATTTGATGGCCTTGAGTATGTGACCATTATGGATATGATATATATGATATAGAATGTTATGTTATTGTTAAATTATATATATGATATATGTCGTTATGTTATATAATGGTTTTGAAGGATCTTGGGTGTAAGATCATTTTTTTTCAAGAGATTCAAGTGTGGACTTATATCAATTTTCTTATTTTAAACAATTGGTTAATACACTCCAAAGTGGGGTAAAATGTACAAAATTAAAAATGGTCTTGAGGAATTTATTATGAGTCATCTTATATGTATTTAGTGTACTTACAATTTATTTGTTAAGTATTAGTCTAAACTAAGTGTTATTGATGTGTGTAACAATAAAGTCCTAATTTGAATTCACTTGTAAAAAATACGAAATATTGTAGAACTTAGTTGGCACAAGATATGTAAAAATATTCTTAACACTCTATTGTTTATTAACATGCTTTAATAATATATCAAACAATCATTAGAGTATTTACATGGTGATGTGTTAACCTTGTTGCGATCTCAAATTGATGCAAGCCAAGTAGTGAGAAGTGATGCCTAGGGAAATCGTGAGAGTAAATTGTCACTTGCCAACACATTCGATTGGGGGTGTATATGCCTTCGGGTGATATAGAAGGCTCTAGGGAGGCCCAGTTTGGCGTTAGACCACCCGATCTGGAGCCGTTTTAGCATTTGTTGAGCCTTTATGGCATAATTGTTTACAAACTTCCTTTTCTAGGTAGTCCTAGGAAATGAATGGAGGCGAGTAGTGATAATTCATGCCTTGGGATGTCATGGCACCGAACCAACTACACTATTACATTTGATTGGCTAGGTGAACACTAGAGGAGGCATCATTTTGGTTGCTAACAATGTTGTTGTTTCGAGGCTACTTCGTTCGAACGTAGTCCCTTAAGAGCCCTGAGACTAAAAAACCCTTCAACTTCGATGGGTGACTATTCGGACTCTATGGCACCTATATATGTCTTGTTGGATCATACACCTCAACATAGGGATCCTATACATAGCTTGTCTTGTTATTTTGTCTCCATTGGTGCTCTTGCTGCCCTCTTGTATGCAAACATGCAAAATAGTGTAGTTTGAGCTAGTGTAAGGCACATCAAACGTTATATTTTACAAATGGTGGGTTATGGAATTGAACCAAATACGCTAAAATTTCCAAGTGGCCAAAGGTGGAATGCTAGAGGAGGCGTAGTTTTTTTACACGACAACATCGTTGTTTTCGGGCTACTTCATTTGGGTGTAGTCCCTTAAAATCCCAGAAACAAAAAAATCGTTCAACTTCGACGGTGACTACTCGGACTCTATGGCACCTATAAATTTCTTATCAGATTGAATACCTTGGCATTGAGACTGTCTACAATAGTTTGTCATGGTTTTTAACATCTCCAATCGGTGCTCTTGCTGCTGTATTGTTTGCAAATGCATGAAATAATGTAGTTTAAGCCATTGTAAGGCTATCAAACCCTATATTTTGAACCAAACCGAATCACCCAACACATCTAGGTGGCTAACTGAAAGCTAGATTAGGCATGATTTTGGTGTGTGAAAATTTTGTTGCTTTTGGGCTATACTTTATTTGGGCATAGTCCCTTAAGAGCCCTGAGACTAAAAAACCATTCAAATTTGACGAGTGACTACTCGAACTCCATTGCACCTAGAGACATCCCACAATCCTACAACTTAATATTGGGACCCTCTATAATATTCGACTCATTTTTTTCCATCACCAATCGATACTCTCGCTGCCCATACGTTTCGCAAACGCGTGAAATAGTGCAGTTTGAGCCAATGTAAGGCTATCAAATGGTATATTTTGCAAACAATGGGTTAGGGCACTAAACTGACCCCGTGCTAACACATCCGGGTGACCAAGGGAACACTAGAGGAGCTATCATTTTGGTGCATGCAAATTTCATTACCTTCGGGCTACTTTGCCCGGGCGTAGTCCCTTAAGAGCAACAAGACGAAAAAATAGTTCAACATCGACGGGTGACTACTCACAATCTGTGGCACCTAGAGATGTCTTGTTGGATACTACACCTCATGGTAGGGACTCTCTACAATAATTTTTCTCAGTTTTTGTCTCCAATCGGTGTTTTCGCCGCCTTATTGTTTTGCGAAACACACGTGAAATAGTGTAGTTTGAGCCGGTGTAAGCCTATCAAACACTTTATATTGCAAACCGTGGGTTATGGCACCGAACCGACTATGCCAACAAATATAGGTGGCCATTAGAATGGTAGAGGAGGTGTAATTTTTTTGTGCAACAATGTTGTTGCTTCAAGGCTACTTCATTCGGGCATAGTCCCTTAAGATCCAGGAGACCAAAAACCTATTCAAATTTGACAGGTGACTACTTAGACTCCATGGCACCTAGAGATGTCTCTTCAGATCCTACACCTCAAAGCATAGGCACCCTCTATAATAGTTTTTCTTGGTTTTTTCCATCTCCATCGGTGCTCTCGTTGCCTATTGTTTTGCAAACACGTGAAATAGTGCGGTTTGAGCCAATATAAGGTCATTAAATGCTATATTTTACAAGCAAGTGGGTCGTGTCAAAAACCAACTCGATAAAACATCCAAGTGTCAAGGTGAACACTAGAGGAGGTGTTGTTTTTGTGCACAACAATGTCATTGATTATGGGCTACTTCATTCGGGCGTAGTCCTTTAAGAGCCCTGAGATCAAAATTTGTTCAAATTTTATGGGTGGTTACTCGGACTCTGTGGTACCTAGATATGTTTTTTCAAATCCTACACCTTGGCATAGGAACCCTTTACAATATCTGTCTCACTTTTTCCATCTCCAATCGGTGCTCTCGTTGCCCTATTGTTTGCAAACACGTGAAATCTTTTGTAGTTTTAGGTAGTGTAAGGCTTTGTCACAAACGCTATATTTTGCAAAAAGTGGGTTGTGGCACTAGACCAAATGTGCCAAAACATCTAGGTGGACATGTGAACACTAGAAGAGGTGTTTTTCTCAAAGTGCGTGAAAAGGACATTACTTCGAGGTACTTTGTTCGGGCGTAGTCCCTTAAGAGCCACGAGACTAAAAAATCATTCAAATTTGATGGGTGACTACTCGGACTGCTGTGTCACCTAGATATGTCTCGTTTGATCCTACATGTTGGTGTAGGGACCCTCTACAAATTTTTTTCTTAGATTTTTCTATCTCTAATCAGTGCTCTCACTTCCCTATTATTTGCAAAAGCACGAAATAGTGCAATTTGAGCCAGTGTAAGGTTGTCAAACACTATATTTTGCAAACGGTGGGTGGTGGTACCAAACCAATTTCTCCAAAATGTATGGGTTGATAGGTGAATGCTAGAGGAGACGTTGTTTCGGTGCACAAAAATTTCATTTCTTTTGGGCTAATTTGTTCGAGTGTAGTCCCTTAAGAGCCCTCGGACCAACAAACTATTCAACTTTGTGGGTGACTACACCAACTCTGTGGCACCTATAGATGTATCGTTGGATCCTACACCTTTGCAAAGTGACCCTCTATAATAACATGTCTCATTTTTTCCATCTCTAATCGGTGCTCTCGCTATCCTATTGTTTGTAAATGCATGAAATAGTGTAGTTTAAGTTAGTGTATGGTTGTCAAATGCTATATTTTACAAACCATGAGTCGTTGAACCAAACCAACTGTGCCAAAACATCTGTGGCTAGGTGAACACTAGATGAGGCATCATTTTGGTGTATAAAAAAATGTTTCTTCTGGGCTACTTCATTTGGGCGTAGTCCCTTGAGAGCCCTGAGACAAAAAAACCATTTAACTTTGATGAGTGATACTCGGACTCCATGACATGTATAGAAATCTCGTAGTATCCTACACCTCGGCATAGGGACCCTCTACAATATCCTGTTTTGGTATTTTCCATCTCCAATTGGTGCTCTTGCTACTCTATTATTTGCAAATGTGTGAAATAATGTAGTTTGAACCAGTGTAAAGTTGTTAAACGCTATATTTTATAAATGTTGGGTCGTGGCACCAAACCGACTGCGTAAACACGTCAAGTGGCCAGTGAACGCTAGAGGAGGTTTATTTTTTTGCATGATAACGTTGTTGCTTCTAGGATACTTCATTTGGGCGTAGTCCCTTAAGATCCTTGAGACCAAAAAACTGTTCAACTTCGACGAGTGACTACTCAGACTCCAAGGAACCTAGAGACATCTCGTCGAGTATACACCTTAGTGTAGGGTCCCTATGCATAGCTTTGTGTCGATTTTCCATCTCCAATGGGTGTCCTCACTTCCCTTTTTGCAAACACATGAAATAGTACAGTTTGAGCCAGTGTAAGGATGTCAAATGCTATATTTTACAAACAAAGGTGGGTCGTGGCACACAACCGACTAGGCCAAAAATATGAGTGGCTAGATGAACACTAGAGGAAGCATCTTTTAAGTGCACAAAAATTCATTACTTCCAGGATGCTTTGTTCGGGCGTAGTCCCTTAAGAGTCTGAGACAAAAAAATTGTTCAACTTCAACAGTGACTAATTGGACTCCGTGACACGTAGAGACCTCTTGTAAGATCCTACACTTTGGCGTAGGGAACATCTACAATATCCAGATATCGGTGTTTTCTATCTCCAAATGGTGCTCTTGCTGCCCTATTAATTGCAAACGTGTGAAATATTGCAATTTGCGCCAGTGTAAGGCTGTCAAACACTATATTTTTCAAATGGTTGGTGATGGCACCAAACCGACTATGCACATGCCTAGGTATGGCCTTGTAAACTCTTGGGGAGGTGAAATTTTTGTTCTTTATGCTCCCACGGGATACCTCCTCTAGAGAAAAAAACCCCCTCCATAGGTAGATAAATCATTGTTAATTGCTTCTCTTTTCTTATAAAACAATGAAAGATTCTCTTAGATTCGAGAATATAAAATTCTCTACTAACAATGCCAACCACACATGACGGTGGAATATTTTTTGGTACCACTAACCTACGTAAAAGTGTTAGTCAAATAAATTTAAGTTTCAAATCAAAACCTTACTAGATATATAAAAATACACAAATTTAATAAAATATATCAACTTGAATCTAGAACTAACAAATTTAAACAATTCAAATAAATTATATATACTAGGCAGTGAGGTAAATGCATTCCAATGTTCACAATGAGGATGTGAAAGTGGAATATTTTTCGGCATGTGGCACCACAAACCTATATAAAAGTGTTAGTGAAAGAAATTTAAATTAAATCAAAATAATGTATACTAGATATATACAAAATATAAAAATTTAGTAAAATATATGAACTTTGAATGATCTAGTTAAAAAAATTTAAAAACTTCAAAAAATTATATATACCATATGTGATAATGTAAATTCATTCCAATTAACCATCATGATCGGACTACTCAATAGAGGACAAGATTGCTTCATGATATGATTCTTGAACCTTCCAAGGAATATTTTTATTAGGCCTTCCTCGATATCTATACTGGCTGAATATTTGTCACTAGAACTAGATGCAAATATAATAGTATTTTCCTATGTGTCTCAAAGTCTTCAAACACCCAAATAGATGATTTTTTAATGGATACTATCGAATCCAAGTTCCATTAACTACCACTGACCCTATAGGGTACTCAATATCTTCGCCATTTATAATAGGATAAGTCAACTTTTTTTTATCACTTTATTTCATTATTTAGTATTATTTCCACCTACACCATGTGAGCCATCTCACTTAGGTGGACATGGACTTAGGTGTCATTTTAGTTATGATGATTCTCTTACAAAATCTGTCATATGTGTAAGTGTGTCATAGGAGTTACATTCCCATTTGGGAAAGTAACTCCTCTTCTCCATTATGGAGGAATCTTTTCTTACATGGGAGTTACACATTCACTCCCCTATTTGTACTCCTCCTCTTTTTGGTCCATGGAAATCCAAGAGCATTCTATTCCACTCCATTTTCGAATCTTGAGTTTTCTATGCATGCACATTGCTTCTTACAAGTTTGCTTGCCTTATCTTGCAACTCCTTTCTTGGTGAAGTGCAGCTGTTTGGTGCACATGTATTCCTTCCAGACCCTTATCCTACACTCCTTCATGGTATCAGAGCTTGGGGATTGGAATCACGTTGCTCGCCATTGTTGCTCCACCGTGTAGTTGCTTGTGCAAGTTTCACTTTCTGCATGTGTTTACTTGCATATTTCAAGATTCTAATGGTTATTTTTCAGTGGTTTGTTTTGTATGCTTCTTGCTAGTTGTCACTGTGTTCAGGTTCAAAATGTTGCAGGTTTAAGGTGCCAGTTTCAAGTTTTTTACGGTTGGAAGAGCCTCTCAAGACCATCTCCGTCCCAGCTCTCCATGCTGTCCAAACAACTCGTTGTCTTATTGATAAACTCATTTTTTTGTGGCTTGCATTGTTGAGAACGTGTTTTTCTTGCAACCTACTTTAGCCTCGACTAGTAACTCGTGTTTACAACCTTCATTGTTGGCTCGTGGTTGTTGTTTATTCCTTCTATGTGGTCATTTTTTGCTGCAGCAGTATTACACGTGCCTTCTACCTTCTGTGTGGGCGTTTTTTTGCTACAGCAGTGTCTACACATGCCAACAACCTTCTGTGTGGGATTTTTTTCTACGTGCAGGTTTACATGTGCCTTCTACCTTCTGTGTGGGCATTTTTTTGCTACAACAGTGTCTACATGTGCCAACAACCTTCTGTGTGGGCATTTTTTTGCTAACGCAGTGTTTACACGTGCCTTCTACCTTATGTGTGGGCATTTTTTTGCTACAGCAGTGTCTACACGTGCCAACAACCTTCTGTGTGGGCATTTTTTACATGCTACACCAAGGTACACATGCCAACAACCTTCATGTGTGGTGTTTTTGCTACACACAGTGTCTACACGTGCCAAGAAACTTTTTACGTCCCCCCACCTCTCACCATCTCGCATTGACTATCTTTCATTTGCATTGACACCACTTTGCACACCTTATGCCTCTCGGTGTTTACCTACATTCATTTCATTCTGATTACACCACTCTAAAATTTGGTCATGCCTTGGCAAACACAAAGAAGCTTTGAGCTTTGACGGTCCACTCCAATCACCAACATCAACGTGGTCTTTCCTCTTTAAAACGTGATTGGAGGTAAATTTAAATCAGATCAGACCTTTTCTAAATGTTTTAAGGTATTAAAACATTTCATATTATTGGTTGTCTTAAAATCTGGGCATTTTACTTGTATTGGTGGCCCTTCCTTCGAGTGTCGAAGACGGAGGGTGAGGTCCGGGATTGGCAGGAGGCTAATCCCCCCTCACAGTCAAAACAAACCCCCTCTAAAATTTGATGTTGTTTCCAATGGGCACAAACACGATACCTTTTGAATGTGTTTCGGGCACTTTTTTAATGTTTTGTAGGGCTAACTAGCTTTTTTAATCAATTGAGGAATTTCTTTAAGCCATAACTTTTGACTCATTGCTCTTTTTAGCACTTCTTTAGTCAAAATTGGATGTTTTTCTGCAATCTACATGATGGGAATATTAGTTTTGTAAAAAATGCTTTGTGTTATAAAGTGCCACTTTTTGGGGGTATCTTTCCTTTTTCACACATTTCTTTTCTGTCATGGATAATCATGGTGTTCCTTTGCTCACCCCATTCAACTATCAAGAATGGATGAATGCTATGAACACTACCTTAAAAGGAAAGAAATTGTTCCGCATTGCCACCGGTCTGCAAGCTGAACCTGATGATGAAAGAGATAGAGAAAAGTGGCTTGATAAGTGTGATGAAGCCATTGGGTTCATGACCATGTGTGTATCTCCAGAGCTACGTTTTCACATTTCCTCTTCCACCACACCCAAAGAGGTTCTGGATACTCTCCAAAAAAATTTGGGAAATAGGATGAAATGCGGGGACATGAACTTGAGAATAGCCTAATAAGCCTTAGTCCCAATGATTTTGACACCCTTCAAGACTTCTTCTCCAAATTCATATCACTCAAATTGTAGTTAGAAGATTGTGGAATAAAGAAAAAGGAATCTCAACTCATTTTATCCATCCTTACCAAACTTGGTCCCGAATACTCCGTATTTGTCTCCACCTTCCATGCAACAAAAAGGGCACTTGGAAAAAGTTGGTCTATGCCCTCTCTTGATGAGTTTATTGTAGATTTGATCAGGGAACAAAGTAAATTGATTCAAATGGGTAGCTTGAAATCCACAAAATCCCATGCTCTCATTGCTGGAAAGGAAAAGCCGAGAGCTTCTAAGGAGAAGAAACCGGATCATCAAAAGAAGGACAAACCCCAAAACAACTCTTCCACCTCCTCTTCCACCTCCCAAAATTCCAAAGAATGAATCAAATGTGGATACTGCCATGGCATGCATGATGAAGAAAAGTTCTTGAAGAAAAAGATTTCTCTCCTCACTAATCTGCTTGAGAAGCACAATATTGGAGTCCCAGATTCTCTCAAAACACCTTCATCATCCCACAACAGTTCTAAGGAAAAAGAGAGTGAAAAGAGAAAGTACAAGAGAAAGAAAAATTAAAAGAATCCAACAAGGAGAAACCAAAGGGAAGAGCTTTAGTGACAGTTGTGCCACCTACCCCTACATGGATCATTGATTCGGGTGTAACTCATCACATGGCATCATCAGACATTGAGTTTGATTCACTTGAGCCATGTGACATGTCCTCTATTTAGCTTGGTGACAACACCACTACATAGGTTTTTGGAAGAGGATTAGTTGAAGTAAGTGGTGGTACTTTCAACAATGTTCTAAGTATCCCTTTACTCTCAACAAATCTTCTTTCAGTCTATCAGATCACTCATCTTGGATAGGGCTTGCAAGTTGAGTTCACTCCGGACTTAGTTTATGTTAGGGAGCTCCACAGTGATGTTATTGTTGTAGTTGGTATAGCTGACCATCACACTCGGCTGTACTCATTCTCTCACTTTGCTCCTCCTTTAGATTCTTCATCCGACTCAGCTAGACTTGAGGATACTTCTGAGCCCATTTCTGATGTTTTGGACATCTCTTCTAGCATAGTTGATTGCCATGATGATGGGGACCCACCTCCACCATCCACTTATCACTTGACACATCTTGAGGAGTTTTCTCTTGATCTTCCCACTTCTAGCCCACTTCAGACACTTCAGGGAGCCAACACTATGATTCAGGACTCATCAGGCATTGGGTACACTTCTTCACAGGTTCAGAGCATTCCACCTTCCTTCATTGCCACTGCTTCTGGATCTGCACTTCTTCATGGAGCAGCTGGATTTTCCACCTCACATATGGAGCATTGTTCCCTTGATTGGAACAACACCTTGGCACTTCGGGGTCCTCTTCCTCCTCTTCACTCAGCACAGGGTGGCTCGTGACTGGATCATCTTCTTGGGAGGCAGGATAGTCTCCTTCTTCTCTCCTTCTTCTTAGTAGTTTAGGAGAGTTTTGTTTGCTATCTCTTGTAAGTTGAGGTTTTTCCCACTGGGTTTTCCCCTCACTACTTGAGACCTTTTGTGCATGGGTACCTCATCAGGCTTATAGCCGGGACCCATTTCTTGTTTGTCTTGCTGACTTACCTTGCCCCATCCTAGTTTCGATGAAGGGGGGGTGTTGGTGTAGGTGTTTTTGATCACTTTATTTAATTATTTAGTGTTATTTCCACCTACACCATGTGAGTCATCTCACTTAGGTGGACATGGACTTAGGTGTCATTTTAGTTATGACAGATTCTCTTACAGAATCTATCATATGTGTAAGTGTGTCATAGGAGTTACATTCCCATTTGGGAAAGTAACTCCTCTTCTCCATTATGGAGGAATCTTTTCTTACATGGGAGTTACACATTCACTCCCCTATTTGTACTCCTCTTCTTTTTGGTCCATGGCAATCCAAGAGCATTCTATTCCACTCCATTTTCGAATCTTGAGTTTTCTATGCATGCACATTGCTTCTTACAAGTTTGCTTGCCTTATCTTGCAACTCCTTTCTTGGTGAAGTGCTTGTTTGGTGCACGTGTATTCCTTCCAGACCCTCATCCTACACTCCTTCAAACTCAATATAGAAATTGTAAATAAACATTTACCTTGTCGCATGAAAATCAAAATTTCATCAAATTCCTTCGATGTTCAACTTCATCTGTAGAAACAAGTCATAATGCCTATTGTTGTTGATAAGCTGGGAAGTAGAGTTAGAGGTATACAAATCCATCCATCTACCCATTCTTGTGAATCACACTCAACAGGTGACAAATTATATACAAGATGTACAAAAACATTCCAAATTTCTTGTCCATATGGCCCGAAGTAGTGTCTGAGCTACAAAATGAGTGCATATCATTAGAAACATCAAGTGTCATACAATCCTCATAGTTAGCAATTTGTTATTTCTCTATCAACCAATTTTTTTGAGAGAACTATGGAATTTTCTTGAGAACCTCGAGCCATCTTTGTCAATACACCATTCCAGGTATGCTCTTTACGTCTTTCAATTTAGGACCATATTTGTACTTCAACTCTTCTTTGATAAGATATCTTTTCACATATTCCCTACATTGTCATGCGATCCTTTTCCATGTCGACCCTCGGTAAAACTCCGAGATATGTTACACACCCATCTTGACATGCATCCTGCTCATCTAATAAAACATTCACACATTCTTAAATTGAGATGTGCAATTATCGATCATATATAATGTTGTTGTAAGTGGATTTCCCTTTCGGACAAGTTTCCATAAAATAACTTGAAACATCCTTTCAAAAATTTAGTACAATGACTACAATCATCAACTTTGATATAAAAGTGGAAATCTCTTTAAAAAAATTGATCATTCTATGTAGTGTTAAGAGAATATATAAATGTTATATGCACTGAAAAATGACAAGTTGTCTTGAGTTGTAATATTGTGATTAAACCTCCGATTGTGGTTACAATGTGTAATCATCTACAAAATCAACCAACTTTGAAAGAATAGTAGCAAGTAGGAAATGTGTCCTTCCATATCTTGAACTTTTCATCAAACCATTGAGATCTGTGTGTATGCCTAGCATACTCATAAACAATTTCATCCTTCAATTTTCTCATAAATTGAAAAATAGGAATATGTTCTATAACTAGCTCACACCATATAGAATCCTTTCCATCTTTTAGATGGTATGGTACTTGATTTATATTTATCAAAATCAACTCAATTATGTCCTATTAGACCTTCAATTTTCTCATGGATGAAACATTCTAATTTAGGTAATCCATTTGCATGTACCACAACTTCCATCTAAACAATCTTCACTATAATTTTTTTTCAACATTTGTTTGAAAAATATCATAGGAATGAAATTCTGGAAGAGATTGGTGGAACTTGAACACCACATTACGATAACATAGTTTCGAATGAAAATTAGAACAAATATGTAAATATTTAGCATAATGCATCACAAATTCAACATGTTGCCTACAAAATATGGCATGCAAGCATGGTTTGATTTTCACATAGAATGGTTTCAATATTACAAAAAAAGCGTTTGAAAATTTTTAATTTCTAGATGATCTTGTTCAAACTTATGAAAAAAATGAGTTTGATTCATATATAAGAAATGATTTGGATGTGGTTTACGATTAGTAGAACCAACTATCTGTTTTTAAAAATCTCTTGTATTAGGTTAAACTCTTGTGTTATCATGCAAAAAATGAATAACAAATTCTCTTCTAGCATCATATTTTTCTTTGTCCTTACACGGTGCTCTAGCAGAAAATGCCCAAAAATCAATGTTATTGAGTGAATGAAGGATATTACATCTTTCAATTGCTTTCATTAGAGCTTTTCGATTAAATTTCAACATTCGACTTGTTTGCATAACCAAATGTTGTTTTTTAATTGATTTACTTACAACACTAGTAGCAAGTACACAATGCACAATATTACTATCCCTAGTGTGTCTCATGACACCAACAATGTGATATGCATCATGAAGGTTTTTAACAATTGTAGAGGTTTTACCTTATAAATTAGAGTTATCAGATCCTAAGGTGTTTAATGTAGGTCTCATTTTAATCGATTTCATCAAACTAACCAAAACTAACATCTTTGGCAATCATTTAAAATTTCAAAATGATTATCCCAAATATCGGTGGCTTTTCTTCTAATTTTCCATTTAGAAAGTTTTTCAGGACATTAGTTTCACAATGTTTTCATCTATTTAAATAAATGAATTAGGTTTTTTACATAAAATCTAGGAGGTTTTTGTCAAATTTTTCTTGTCTACGATTTGACCTAAATATCTGATTCATATTTTCATTCTCCTTTAATTTCAATATTAACTACATCACGAGTATTTAATTATTCTTCAACATTGATATTAAAAACATATTCATCAAGAGTATTTAATTCATCTTCAACATTGATAATAGAAACATTACCTATTTCCTCATTACTTACAATCGTAGGGGTTGAAGATGAACCTCTTCTTAACTCACAAAGATTCTGCATTCCCTCAATAATTTGAAATTCGTTTTCCTCTAATTCATCTAGTGTTTTTTTACTTATTGACTTCCTTTTTTGACTTCATTTCTTGTCTCCCATGATGTTTTGCTTCTGGTGATAATAAACGCGTGCGTAAAGTGACAAAATATCGTAGTAATTTGTATGGTAAGGTAAAATAGTAAAAATCACATGGTAAGTTGAACATTTCGATGCATGTAAATATGATTTAAGAACCACGATTTCACTTTGTAAACTTTGTGATTGTGGTTTATAAAGCACGATAATGGTTTATAAAGTGTGATCTCGGTTCTGAGCCATGATTGTTCTATCTATATCATCAAATCTGACCCTAAGGCTCGAGAAATATTTTTCTAAAAACAAAGGTATGGGAGGTCATTATTGCATGTAAAAGGTCAAAAATACAAGTTTTCTCTTCCACGGACTTGAACCATGCTGAAAAGTTAAAACATCTCACAAAAATGGTGCCATCACGTAGGGGAGGC
Source organism: Taxus wallichiana var. yunnanensis (assembly GCA_018340775.1). Lineage (NCBI taxonomy): Eukaryota > Viridiplantae > Streptophyta > Pinopsida > Cupressales > Taxaceae > Taxus > Taxus wallichiana. The sequence goes on from CM031239.1 coordinate 901,704,648, forward strand.
TGATAGCTTCATTAGAAATATTGATTTTGAATGAATAGAATAAGCTAAATATCATTTTATATTTTTTTACGAACAATAGGTCTTTAAGACATTATTTTCCATGAATTTTCATGTCTACGTTTAAGATCAAATTTTGTTTCGCTTATCAAAATGTGATAAAACCTATACCATCCCAAGTGTGGTAAAATTCTATACATGTTAAGAAAAAATATTTGATTTGGATATTTTTTGATATAGTTATGGAGGAAAAATGGAAAGCGCTCCCTTTTATAATTTTTTATTGACCACATTCACGGAAAAAGCATAAAAAAATTATATTGCTCAAAAAAATAAAAAATAAAATCCAATAACTTTTCACCAAAGGAAAAAAAACACAATATTTGGTCATCCAAATCGCGGTCAAAGGGACTACAATATTATAGGATTTTTTTAAAAAATGAAGTCACATAATTTAGAGCATTTAATATCACTAAACTTGTCTGTTTTTTTTTTTTTTTTTTTTAAATTATTAGTTTAGAAACTAGATTCCGAATGCTACGATTCATATTAAAATAAAACTTTCTAATGTTGAGTGTGCATATTGTTAATAATCTCTACAAGTTGAGATTTAACTTTTTTCAATATGATGTCCACTTATGTTCCCCTTTTTCTCCACTAACTTGATGTACTTACCCTAATAATTTTCCAATGTGTGAAAAATGGAAGAAAAGTACATACTTGGAGAGGGTGATAACAATTCTCACGGTTTAGCAATTTCAGCATTCACAACAATATTTCATACACACATGCAATGAAAATGAATCCCTGAAAGATCATAAAATAGACACAATATATTTGTAATGAGGTTGAAAGGGGAAAAATAATGCAAACAAACACAACAAGCTAAGATACATCAACAAACTTGCATCTATTGCTTCATTAATAGGCACAATTCAATCTATTAAAAAATAAGGGTGCGGATCACCATGCAAAGATTCCACTATAAGGGCCTCTGACACATTGGATTCAAAACATCAAAATGATAGAGTTTTTCTACTCAAAACTATCTTCCCCCTTCTGATAGAGCCCAACATTCCAATTTATAGATTTTTGGAAGAGAAAGACAGAAGGGATGTAAATCCTAAAATTTGGTTTCCAACTACTTACATGTGATAATAAATGAAGTTAAATGATGGTATGTTTCTTGCAAAAGGATCCCCATGCTATCCCATAACCTGTAGTTGGAGAAAATGATGACCATGCTCATTTAATGTCACTCTAACCACTACTAAATTGCCATTCTTAATTGGGAAATTTTTCTACAAAATCATTATCTATTCTTCATCAATTTCTGAATTTATTTATAACTGTACATCATTCTTGAGTCATGATTCCAATGAGACCAATTTTGCAAAAAACCGTTGAGAATTGCAAAATTTATGGTCTTCTGAGTGTGAGTAGCTGTTTTGAGTTTGCCACGGATTTCTTGCATTCTACGGGACTAAGCATTTAATTTATGACCGTTTGAAATCCAAAATTTATTACCGTTTGAATTTAAGGTCCAAGTGTTTCACACAAGCTCTCATAATCCGCATTTAACCGCTTTCCCTTTGTATTGTAGGTATTTCTCCTATTTCGTGAACGTGAGTCCCATGGGAAGCTAGGGCCAATTATCTCCGCCATACCCACATCCAGTTTCCTGTGAACATTTTAGTTCTACGGGGAACTCACATCCCCATGGTACTTGGCCTGTTTGGTCCTACTTTATCCATTTCATCCTACTTGAGTTCTTCTATCCTCACGTGTCCATCATTGATTGGGCCGATGGAATGTTTACCACCGAATTTCCCACATCAACTTGCCCATGCGTGTTTTGGTGATTTCAGAGTTCGAGCCACACAAGTTTCCCATGGGCCATCTGAGCCTCATTTTTCCACATCTTCTACAACTCAGCCTCTAACCTTCTTCGCGCCCTCATAGCCTTCTCTACATGTGTTGACCAGTGTCATGATGGCTATTGAGCCCTAACTTTTCTCGCATTGTATATACACGGAATTTTGGATTTTTTAATCACAAAAGGTCCAAGTACAACTTGGGCTTTTAACTCCACATTTTCCGAACAAGTCCTTCCTTGTGGCCATTTCTTATTTTTTAATCTTGTGTATTATTTGGTCCACCCTAACCCATTTTTTCCAAAATCCACGAACTTGTTCGATGGCTCGATGAGCCATGCAACAAATTTACCATGCATTTATTGTTTCCCTTCTTTACTACTCAAAATAATTTGATCTTGCTCCACCGCTTGAGAAATAGGTGACTTCATGGTTCAAATTTCTCGAGTTAACAACATGTGAATGGCTCAGGTTATCATATTAAGTGGCTCGATAAATCCTTTACGGATTTTATGCCCAAAAGTTCTTCACTTAGCTCTATTTTATCCATGAAACAACTCGTTCTCTTTGCGGAGCAGCTTGGTGGGAAATGTTTTGGCTCAGACATGAGTTCAACAATCCCATTGGAATGCACAGAATTTTTGACCTTTCTCAACCCCTTCTAATTGTGAGATATTCCTAGGAAAAGGGAAAATACATAAGTACTGAATTTCCCATTAATGTTGTATATTGAGTCCATCAATACAAGCTTATCAATCGTCCAATTATGCCAGGTTGCAAAATCAAAGAACATGAACTCAAAACACTTGCTTTATAGGATTTTTTTTTCAAACACAACAGAGGTCAATAATTCATCCTAATTTTGATCAAAACAACTTAAAAACATCCCAATAAATTCATTACAATTTTTACATATGACCCATATAAGTCGGCCATGCCATGCCCAAAACCACTCATCTGATACAAAACAAGCTCAAAACCCAATGAATAGGATGATAAAAAACAACTACTTCAAGAAACATGATTATTAAAGCCCGAAATACATCACACATGTGTAATATATCACAAAAAAATTATCCATAGTAATTAATTATCATGGACAAATCAAATAATTTGTAACACAAGCCAAAAGGCTCATATCCTTCACCAAACATATTTTTCTAGCACCATGTATTTACCTTTGGACCTCAAGACCACTTAAAATCAACTCAACTATGACATGTAACCACTATATGTAATCCTCAATATATGTAGATAAAATACATGGATAGTATCTCATGAAACATCCATATTTGCAAAGTATACCTACTTTCCTCTTCATGAGATTAAGCTTCCTCAAAGCAATTTCACAAACTCAACCAATTTCCACCCTTAATGTAACTTTAAGAAACTAAAAGGCCTTCACTAGGAACTAAATTCCTCATTCATCACTCTCCAAGTTATAGTAAGTATCAACCAATAAATTTCATGTCTTAACTAACTCAAACTTCTAGCCTCGTGAAACTTTGTCCTAGAAAAGAATAACCTTTTGTTAGGAAATTAATATTAATGTTTATTATGATAAATAATTAATGAGTGATTTTTAATAACAAATCACGTATATATTTTGTTAGTATATAAGTTGTTATTAACAACTTATATTTACAAATATATTATTTGGTGATATATTGTTACTGAGAATAGATTATTGTTTCTAGGAGAAATTATAGGAGATGTTGTAGGAGATATTTGAGGAATTGAATTCCTCATATTTAGGAGCAATGATCTCTCCTTTATATATGCATTGTATGTAGAATGAAAAACATTCGAATATACAGAGAGTAATATAATAGTTTTGTGCTTTTTCCTATGAAATTCGATCCAAAACTTACATTTGGTATCAGAGCGAGATGGGGTTCTAAGAGATTTGGAGGGGCAGTGGTTTCACTCTATGTTGTCCCAAATTATGATTTTCTCAGGGCTATTCCACCATAGTTAATAGTTGTGGTTGCGTATATTTAATACTGTCAAATCTGTGCGTGGCTGTGCATATCGGAGGTCTTCGACACGTCTAAGTTTTCCTTCCAATGTTTTGTGTATGATATATATGTTGTTTGCCATAGTCTTCATTGGATCACATGCACAACAAAGCATCCAATTTCTATTAAGACTTCTACAGTGATCAGATCGTGCCATACTAGGCTTGCATGCACCTCGATTGCAGTATATTGGTTCTTCGGCTTTATTTACCGACATTTGACTTGGTGTTTGAATACGATGCACTCGTATTTACAAACATACAAGGAAAGTTTAACTAAGAGTTACATATCAGGTAGCATTCGACATTAAATTAGAACAAAATTCTCCTCCACATAGGATCATACTGTCTGATTTTGTATCTCCAAGCACTTGGTGATCTCGATTTGATCCTCGTCACATATCAAGCCATCAGGACTTTATGCGTGCAATCAAATTTGGATTATAAGATCATTCTATATACATCAATTAGCTCACTACATGCTGAAAGCCTGAACCTAGCTCGGCCTTGACGTTTGTCATTGTTCTTTGTGCATGCATCTTATAGATCGTAGTTTCATTCATAATGTCAATATGTTCTTTGTGCATGCATCTTCCAATATCACCATTAACGGGTAAAATTCATATTCATTCAATATTTTTATATCCATCAAACAAAGATGCCCCCTCGTGCTCACCCTCTATGTTTTAACGGTTGAAGGATTTAAATACTTGGTTACCAAAACTCAATCCCATGGGCTTATTAGGGAAATTATATTCCCTCTAATGATGGATCCAAAATGATCAATGGCCATTTTGTGGATGAATCATTCTTTATGCTCATTTAATGGAAAGTAACATTACTTAGCGGCGTGTCATGCCTATAAATATTTTGTTTTACGTCTAGATTTTCCATCCAATGGCTCAAATTGTAGTGTTATAGATAGTCCTTCATTCCTTGAACCTATTTTTTGGCATCATATGATTATAACATGATCAATCATGAAGACATGTTTTACTTCATTGGAAATTTTCTTACTTTTAAAGATCCTCTTTGCGAAGCTATGGTAATAGATCATGCAACATGTGACTCTGGAATGTAGAATACTAGATCAGCAAGGCATTGTCTTTATGTGGAAAATTTCAAGCCCACAAATTTTTACTACTTCTCCTACTGGGTTCCATCTAAGAAGTCTATGCATAATATTGAAAAATACTTAAAGAATTCTGTGGAACAATTCTTCCTCGGATAAATGTTTTCACATAGTTTTACGAGGAAACGTTTTACCTTCTAGAGACTCAGGTACCTTAGGCCACATTGAGATTTTACGAAAGGAAAGAACATTGTGCCAAATGGATTATCCAAAGAAAATATTGATAAGAATCCTGGAATGTGTTCCTTTGAAATGGTACTGAAGAAGTCACCCCATATGGCCAGTCTACCCAGAAATGCATCATATTTTCCAATCTTCTCATTTTCCCTATTCCAATCAATTTTGTTAGTAACTTTGTGCTCAAAATAATTTGGAAATATTGGGAGAAAATTAAGCCCACTAGTCTAGTGGAATGGCAATATATTTTGCAATGGACTTTCATTTAATCTCAACTCTTTTTGGTGTCTTTTCATTCAATTATAGGATCGTTCACTAGACAAGATCCCTTGATTCCTATTCTCTCCTATTTAAGTGTTTTATTTTCACTATCTAGGATATTTTCTCGTAACCACACTCAATCTACTGTTATCCTAAAAATATATCAAAGCATACTATAAATTAGCTCTTAAGATAGAGCTCTCATTCATGACATCATTTCCTTGGTGCTATATCACATGATCCATAAGATACTATTATTTATACTAGTTTATGGTGTGCATAATAGAAATGGTATGTGGAACTAAATTATTCATCTATCCAGGCTATGTCCGGATTTTTATACATCTACCTATGGCACGTAAGCTTAATACGGTGCGTGGGGAATTCGATCCTCACAAAAATCTAGAAAAGATGATTTTAATTGTTTGTTCTATTTATGGAACCTAAAATTACAAAAAAAAGTTATGGTGTTTTCTTCACCAAGACCTTCTGCTTGGAGCACATCTTGCACATTTGAGATTTTCTACCTCCAAATTCAACTTTTGTGGACATCTCGGAAACCTTTTCTCACATGTTCTATTACTTTCACAAATCCATAGGGATTAGAATTGGATTCATTATTTCTTCCTACATTTTCATCTAGAGTGCTTCACTTGGAATTATATGCTCTTCGGAGATGATCCTTAAATGCCACACAAATGTTTCTAGAATTGGCATTATTTCAAAGGGTAAATATTATTATCATTATGGAAAGAAAATAATTCTTATTTATTTGATAATATTGAATCTGATCAACAATTCTTTATTTATAACAACTATATGGTTATCATGAATCACTTGTTGTAGATTCAATTTCAAGCTAACAATGTATTGATTAAAGTTAAGCACCTATGAACACTCTTGTTGCACTGGGTGAAACTCAGTTGAAGTTTTTCTAGAGAACCTACATCCCCATCACACCACTTCCCACCACATGGTTGTCTAAGCAGAGTGAAAGTGGTGCTAGCTTCTAAATCCCCTCTCAAAGCCAATTTTTCAGTCATGCCCATTTTTCCCCTCACAACCACCCTCTTTTAAGGATCTTCTCTCCTCCCGAGCTTGACTTGCCACTGAGGATGAGACATCCCACCTCCTATTCATCTCATATGTGTCTCGTTAGTTTATGATGATCCATGAACTTATGATGGTTCAGCATCCCACCTCTTCCTGGTAAATTTTTAAGGTTTTTATCACCATCTAACCTCTCTCGGGCCCTTTCCAAAGATACAGGAAGAAGTAATTCATCTTGAATTTAGTTAGGAAATATTGGATGGTGGCGAAGATATACCTAATTTTGGTTGTTATGATTAGGATCCACCACATGTAGGATAACAATTCATAGTGGCTACTTAATATTTCTTCCTTTTTTATTTCTAATTCTTTGTAATTTTCCTTATTCCTAGGATTTCGTGTTTCCTAGTTTGGTTCATGGTTTTAGAGTTTACTTCCATGCGCCAATTTTTTTGTAATTATCTTGTATCATTTTACTTGTTAATATAATATAAGATCTTATTCATTAAAAATATCGAGAATGATAGAATAATCATA